>PVIR01005973.1:60000-68903 GCA_004026965.1 Petromus typicus
AAAGCCTGGCAAGAGTCAGAGCAAGAGGGGGCAAGAGCCAGCCCGGGACCTCCGTGTCCTGCTTTCCTGATCTTCTGCCGGATACCAGAAAGCCTCTGGTTTCACACACTTGCAGGAAGTTTAACTCAAACCTCTTTCATTAACAACTCTTTTTCTTAAACAGCCAACTCTACTCCTGTACTATGGTTAGGCTTTGCCTCTATGAGCATTCCTGGGTAACAATGTGGGGGCGATCCAACTGGCCCTGTCGCCAGTTGTTCCTCCTGAGTGTTGGCTTACGAACTTCTTTGACACACATAATCGGCTGGGCTTCTGGAAAGGACCGCAGTGAGGAGGACTGAGGCCACACCTGTGACCACTGCACCTTAGGGTGACTGAGCTTACTGAAGTCCCATGGAAACCCGGAGGGCTTGGGACATGCATCGCCCAACACCCACAAGTGCCAACTTCAAGTACAGAGAAGCCAATGAAATCAGGCATCAACTCAACAATTACTAAGACGAGTTGAAGGGCCAGTTCTATGCATAATCCTTTTGGCACGGCGTCTGTTTGTGGCATGCCCTCCGATGAGAACTATTCTCAAATGTAGTACACTCTTGACATCTAAGTAAGTGGGTCCTTCCAGGTCAGACAGTCAAGTACATCTGCAGAGCCTCATCCAAATGGCTGTGGCCCTCTTAGCTGGGAACAAGCCAGAGACTGCAAACACGGCTGACACTTTCACATGACTTACCACCACTCCGCCAATGTCATAATTATGACGCCTAAACTTACCCTGTTTATTTGCAGGCTGGAGGAATGCATGATTGTTTATTTTTATTACAAATATTGATGGTAACTCACAGGCATTTACTTCATTGCCATTTCAAGTGAAATTGCCCATCATAAAATATCTCTAGAATTCTGATCCTGATTAGCTTCCTGAGCTGGTCCAGGGTGCGAACCTACCATTTGTCTTAATTTTATTTTGCTCTCCCTAACTGCACACACCACTTCAGGAATATCTGGAATTTTGTTTTAATTGTACAGCTTTCAACTCCGCCACATTTCTCTTTGTGTTGAAAGCATCCCGGTGATTTATCCTCATTATTGTGTAAATAGGTTTCGGCAGTTCTCAGTAAATAAAACAAAGACTGACAGGAGGAGAAGAGGGAATTTGCTTTCCTACCAATTAGAGTAGCCTTAGGCAGTACTTTTAAGAGGAGATAAATCCTGCAAATCACTAAAATGATCCTGTCACATGCACCAAATATTAAAATCGCACAGCGGCGCCCTCGGTACAGTTTCCTCTGGTTTAATGAGTTGGGGTGGGCCTCATTGCGAGGGCTGCAGCTCACAGTTGGGGACACCCTAACTGACAGCAGAACTCACACCCATCCACAGCTTCCCGACCAGTGTGGCCAGATGGAAAATCATAAGCCAGTGGAATCTGCAGCTTTTCAGTTAACGAACATTCCTGAATTGTCTTCTTGCTTCCTACCTGTAATATCCTTCCCCATGACAAATGCATGTGGACCCACTTCACATGATGAACAGAGGTGATGCTTTTCATACCCAACATGTTATTTTGAAGTAAAATCTATATTCTGTGCTTGCTAAAGGAGCAACCTGTTAAGTTCTTCCACTTGGCAAGTGTAGGGAAAATGAAAATAAGTTTGCCTAACCGGGTTTGTGCTCAGCCTCCAACAATGGTGCACCTAGTAAGCTGCCCCTTAACAGCCAGTCAGCTGGAGAAGCAGCATAGGGCTCTCCAACACCTCTACACATTTCAGCCTTGGACTGAAAGTCAACCTAGCTCTGAGGCAAGGGTAAAGGAGTTGAATATAATGTATTTCAAATTCATCATCTGGGAGGCTGGTGTGACCTGAGGAGCCATAGCGTTCCCTCACACCAGCTACTGAAACATCGTACACTCTTTGGGGAGGATCACTTGTAAGAGGTCGTTAATAATACCATAGTAACTGCTAACAGGATGTTTTCACAGATCCTAGAGCCGTGGGAAGCCCTGGAACGGACAATCCAAAAACAGGCCCAGTGTGTGATTCTCTAAAAACTATCTTTGTTCTCTCTGCCAGTCAGGTCTTACCTGATGACAATGACACTAAGTGTTATTAACAGCTAGTAGCCTCTTGCACCCCTCTGTGAGATCTTTATGAACATGTAGATGTAACTAAGTACGCAATGAGGATTCCCATCACCTGAGGCCCTCGGTCAGTAAGGTGCTACAACAGAACAAGACACAGAGAATTTTTGCACAGCAAGGATTTGTTTGGTAGGGCACCCCAGCAGAACAAGATAGAGACCCTCTGTTCTCTAGCTTGGACTTAGGCCTACCAAACTTCAATGAATGCCAGCCCACATTCAACAGACAGCGCCTCCTCCTATCCTGTACAAGAATTTAATAGTCACAGATGATTCTCCATGAACTCACTACCGCTTTCTTTCAGGATTTGGACTAAAAGATGTGCGCCACACATAACAAAGTATCAGTCCCATGGCTCTGGGGAGAGCCACCGAGGCAGTTCGTCCTTCCCTTAACATCTGCATTCTAGACTTCTAACTAAAGCTCCAATCCACAGGTTTGAGATGTGCTCATTTGCAAGCGCTAGTTTTGCAGGTCAACAACATTCAGGTATCCGCAGTCGCAAGGGACCTGACCTAACATTCCCTGAAAAGATGCCACCTGACCATGAGGTCAATTTCTAAAGCCATTATTATGTTCTATACAACAAATGTTTGGAAGAGCCCTGGGCACTGAGATGCCTGGATTGAGATGGTCTTCTAAGTGAAGATACCGAGCACTATACTTAGCAGCTGTAATGATCTTATTCCTTAGACTTGTTTTACTCCTGGATCCATCTAGCATTCCAAGAGCATTTGGGGGGTCTGTGCTAAATTTGAATAAAGAGATTACAGATGTGGCATCCATCCATCACAAAGCTTAGAGTGAATCTCAAAAAACAGTATCACACTATCAAGGTCTGGGCCTCCTCTGAGGAAATATAGCACAGACATTCCAGTGCACTGTTTTTAAAATGTTAATTGGGGAGCATATGATTTCTGACGAGTATAGTCCACATCCTCAAAGGTGCTGTGCGATGCAGTTGCTTGTTGCCACAGGAGCCCTACAGGTAGCAGGAAGACCTCCAAGAGTACAATTTAATTGGTACACAAGCCAGCAGAGGAGAAACAACATCTTATTGCTGGGCAAAGACTTTGAAATAGAGTTCAATCCTCAAGTTGAGAAATAGAAACAGAACCAGCAAGATGACCAGCCATGAAATACCTCTACTGCACCTCTGCATTTCATGCCCCCCAAACCTTACACACAATTCCTAACAGCTGCCACCCCCACAAGAGAGAGTCACACGGCTCCAGATTGCAATTTGTATCTTCCTTAGTTAAGGGTGACACCTTTGTGGAAAGTATTCGTGCAGTTTCCTTTTTTCCTACTTCAGAATTCATGGCCTCCCACTTAGAGGGTCCTCCCCTAACACATCTCTGGGGCTGCAAGCCCTCATCTTCGTCCATGACCACTGAGCCCCTAAGGTCTCTGCACTGCTGTGCATGACTCTAGAGCCACTTCCCTACTATTTCTCCTATGTTATAATCACTGCTTTCCCCACCACCTGCCAAGCACACCAAGGGATACAGAGGTAAGGAAATGGAGATGGATAGGTGGGCCAATAAATGTAGATAACTCTACATAGATAGAGCTACATCATATTAATACACAGATACAGATAAGGACATAAATCCATCTGTTCTTTAGAGCAGCAACACTATTTTAACCACTTTAACTCAAACTAATAGATTTTCAATAAATATTTCTTGAGTGAATGAATATAAAATTAGTTATTCCTAAAGGAATAGAAGTGCCTCTTTAAATAGCTCCTTACAGTACAAATATAAATTTTCATTGAATAAGGAACCCATACAAGTTTATAATAATGAAAATTTTCTGGAGTGAGGCCAAAGCCATCCCTAAAACAGAGATGCCACTATCACATATATGAGGCAAACTGAACACTAATCAGCCTTCCAGGGGTGAATTCATTCCCTGCAATTACTCAGCCTTCGGGTTAAGGTGACTCTAGACTCAGGGCTCCATTCCTGGTCCTCCTTGACTTGCCCATCTGTTGCTCTGGGGCTGCAGATCTGAGGAAAAGTGTGACTCTATCTCTTGGCCTTGAGGGCAACCAGAGGGCCCCTGTGAACCTCAAGCCCACTATCCAACATGGCAGCTACATGCCACAGGTGGCACCTGAAAGCCAACATGTAAGGTGGCTGGCCCTGGTGGACTTGTGCTATGTGTATCATCTAATACACACCAACACTTGGCAGACAAGATAAAAACTAAAAATATTGTAATAATTTTTATACTGATTACATACTGAAGTGTTCATGCTTTGAACATGTGGAATTAAGTAAAATTATTATTAATATTGATTATTTATTTATTTATTAATATTTAATTATTATTAAAATTGATTCCCTTTGTTTCTTTTACTTTGTTAGTAGTGTGGTTACTACGAAGTTTAAAATGGTGTCTCTGGCTTGCCTCTGCACTTGTACCCTCTGCATACTGGCCAATACTGGTCAGAAAAGCAATCAGTCCCTCCACTGCGCAATCCTTGATCTGACCTCACCTGTGCAGATGAAGAAAGAAGGACAGAACATCAGGACGGCCCCTTGCACACCGTGTCTGAGGAATGGCAGCCGCACCTCCACTGCTGTCTCCCAGTATACCACACAGCTCAGTGGGATGAGGGTGTTGGCCTTTCCCGGAAGATGGCAGGAAGAGAGCAGGCACCCGAGGCCTGAGAATGGGCCTTGCTACCCTACACAGCAACCTCCCTCCCCAGCTGCCCCAGCGTGCTGGACCCCCGAGACAATATTTGTTTCATTAATGCAATGCTCAGACACTCTAACACTGCTTCACATTCCACAGTGATTCCAAAAGTGATTTCCACAATATGATTTACATACTAGCCGAGTATAAATTTAGAATAATTTGGCCTGAATGATCCTTACTAGAATAGATGGCCACAAGGAAAGAATGGTGAATAAAGAAGCCTTACTCAGAATCTAAGCAATTTGCTGGCAAACACAAGCAGCATTTCCCCAGATTATAATTTACACTGTATTAACTGTCAAGAGCGCTTTTGAGAAATATAGATAACAATTCAGATGCAATCGATAGGGAGTGACAGTTGATTTTAAAGCTTAATGCAAGACAAGAAAGAAATGACTGGGGCATCGGCTCTGGAAGAATAAATTTGTTTTGTATTTGATTTTTGTGTTAAATTTATTACTGCCAAGAAGAGCTCTCTTTCAATAATATTAAGAACAAGATTGTGAAATTGCAACATGTTCGTCTCCCACAGTTTTCACAGCATTTCCAATATAAAGTGATGCCCCTGCTCAGTACTATGTACAGATCTGATGAAAGCGCTGCGGATTCCTCTAAGTTGGAGTTTCCTCCCTGCACTGGCTCCCTCTTCACGCTCTGGGCCCCGTGGGGGCATTGGGTGGGTGGGTCCTCTCCTGGGAGCTGCCACGCCCCCATACCGATATGAGGAGGAGTCCACACAGGATACGAGGATGCCGCGGTCACCCTGACTCGGCCTTAACAATAGGCTCACTGCCCAACACAGCACACAGTCTGCTGTTTCTGAGAGTTGAGTTGAAACAAAAATTTGAAAAATTGTCAGGCCCAAGCTTGACAGTTTGATTGAACAGGGTTGGAGGAAGGTGTATCCTTGTCATAGTCACCAGCAGCTTTTTTCCCAATTCTGTCAACATGTCCAGTGTCTATAATCTTAGGGTCTGATGTTCCTTCCCTGCAATACTACAAGAAACTTCCTTGACAAATACCAGGGAAAAAAATTTCCCTTGCAGCCCAACTCTATTATACGTATTCTTTCCCTCCAGCTGGGGTTGCCTCTCGCAGCCTTATACTCTCAAAAACCCACCAGCGTGGCCAGAAATGAAATGATGAAAGTTGCCACAGTTCAAACTTATCCATACTTCTCACTTATGACATGATTGATTTTCCTTCAGCGTGCTCAAATACGGGATTGTCTTCTTTCTTTTTTCGCTGTGGAAACAGCTAATGTATACAGCCTTGGCCTGCCAGAGAAGGGGAAGCGGCTGACATGTAGAAGAACATCTGAAATGAATACGGATGAAATTTGAAAGTGCAATTTTCCATCTGTCAATCACCTTTCAAAGGGACCCGTTAACCACCAATCGGGAGACCCTCAGCAAGGGTGTCCCTATTTGCCGCTCTCTGTGCAACGGGCCCCTTGGCCTCATTAATCAAGATATTAGCTGCGGATCAAAGTTTTGCACAGGTACACTGCACTGGCCCAAAATGCTCCAGGGATATTTTATTATGTTTCTCTAGGTGCTATTGATAATTTATATTTTGAATGAAAACAAATGGTCTCCTCTTAAACAGAATTTGATTAGGTGACGCCAAAATCCATTTCTCTCACTCTGATGATGGCACACAGTGGATCCCCTCCCTGAGCTGCCTCTTAAGAAAATGTGAGGTGCTCCTGCATCAATAATGGATGGTCACCCCAACCCTTTCTGGCCGCAATGCCAAGATGCCTCGAAATACAGCCAATTAAGGTTTATTTAATTATTAAGCCTGAATAAATAACAGCGAAACATGTTAAAAATCTTTCAGTTCCAGTCAATCATAATAAAAAATTAATGAGACTGGATAGAGAGCCATAAAAACTGATAGACTGCGATCGTGAATTATAAATTGGTATTGATTTTTTCCTTTGCAATAACACTCTCAGGTAATCGTACGTTGTCGCATGTAAAGTGCACTTTCCTGGTTGAGACTAATATTAAGTATCAAATATAGATGAGACGGAGGCATTTATGACACTTCAGATTTCACAAACAAAAAGCAAAAAATACAATTTGTGGAATAATAGCGGCGCTGAACAGAGAATCCTAGGGTGTTTATGGGAGCTGGCCGGGACCCCACTGAGCCGTGAATTCATAAGACACAGTTACCTTATTCTTCTCCTGCCATTTCTCCTCTGATATGTTACCTTGTTAGTATCACTAAGAAAAGCATAAATATTTTTTATTATTTGTGAGGCTCATCCTGTCTTGCTTAATAGACAGGCCACATGGAGTTAAAGCCATATTATATGACCTGGTGCAGAAGTGATCATTCAAAAACCCAAAGCACATATTTTATACCGCCTGGCTTTATTAATTCTAAGCCCCCAAGAAATAGTGGGAGGATTTTCCAGCTTTCTGTTTATTGAAGTAACATGGAAACAAATAAGACATTTCCCTAGGCTAGCTCAGATAAAGTGGACAATTACTATTGGCATTCCACATGTAAATATTTAACACTTCACAGCTAGTTTGCACCTAAATACCCATTAGATGTTGCTACAAGCCTGGACACCATTTCCCAGCAGAGCCACATGGGCCGTCCTGGGCAATGGTTATTGGATTAGGGCGAACACAAATCTCCTTCTAAATAGCGCTGGAAGGGGACTCGACCAGGAGGAGAGGGGATGCACCTGAACAGGCAGCTTCCTTGAGTGACATAAACCAACTTCGCCAAGAAAGCGTGGACAGGGCCACTGTCAACCGGACCAGTGCCACTAGCCTGGCTAACTGATAAGCCACTGCTGCAGTCTGTTAGTGGTACTGATCAGATTTTCCTTATTTGGGAAGAAGAGAAGAGATATTCTGGACATGGACCAGCTATAAGAGCATACGGCTACCTGTCTGCCTTGCAATCCCACCTCCCTCCCACACTGCCTAACCTGAGACCAGCACCGAGACACATGAGGCCACCACCCTGTCGGACAGGAGTACATCAATGCAGGCAGCACGAGCAACCCACAAGTCAACTATGCAGGTTCCAAAAACAACGCAACTGCCTCTCTCAAGGAACTTATGCTTCTTCAAGTTAAACCAGAAGTATATTTGAGTGTGCGCGATGTGGGCAGAGTTAAAAATGTATACGTCATCTGCCCACTCTGATTCCAAATACAAATAGTTAAGATTTTCTTTGTAAAGGAAAAGTCATCCTGCCCATTTTCTGGCGTTTAAAACTTGAAAATGAATGGGCTGAGGTTTCTTTTTCTAGAAGATAGCTCTTCACCTTGTAACTTTCCCAGGACTAGAAAAAACGCCCCTGCTGGGATTCCTGTGGCTATCCTGGATGGATAAGACCTGATAGCAGCGGACAACCCTCTACATCCGTCTCTCCAGCAAAGAAGCAAACCCAGTTCACATGTGAGATTTCTGCCTCCCACGCAAGTGTGGGCTCTTCGCAGCACTGGGTCCTCCTGGTCACTCTGGTACACAGACACCACTGACCACCAAGAGCCGCTCTGACTACCTCTCAGGGAGCCTCCTATGAGTCCTGACTCTTTATAGTCCTCCCTTCTCTGCCACCAACCATGTGGTCCAGGAAAAGGACACTGCCTAAGAAGAGAAGCCACTGCATAGGACACATTGATGGTCACCCAACTTGCATGGGGGGGGGGGCTCTGGATGGTCACTTGGGCAGTCTAACTGAAACAGCCCACCCAGAACTGGCTCTGAGCTATGCTCTGAGCGTGACCCAGGGAGGCCGGCAGCCAGACCACAATGGGCGGGCCGGGGAGTTAGCTCAGTGGTTCCAGCGCCTGTCTTGCAAGCGCAAGGGCCCGGTTCGATTCCCCGGTAACCACATAACAATACTGGGTGTGGAGACCCACACCCAGCAGCAACCAGTACCACATACCACAGTGCCGGGCGTGGTGGTTCACGCCTGTAATCCCAGCACTCGGGAGGCAGAGGCAGGAGGATTGTGATGTGAGTTTGAGGCTGAGCTCAGGGCCAGCCTGAACCACAAAGCGAGACCCTGT
>PVIR01005974.1:0-34280 GCA_004026965.1 Petromus typicus
CTGGATAAAAAAGTTGTGGTTCTTCTACAGAATGGAGTACTACTCTGCCATAAAAAATGATAAGTTTGAATCATTTCTACTTAAATGGACATACCTTGAGGATATCCTCATAAGTGAAATAAATAGGTCACAGATAGATACATATCACATCTTTTCTCTGGTATGAGAAAATGAAGATGTAAATGAGTCCTAGCATTGTGTGTTATATATTGTGAAATAGAAAATGCTCAGTGTAAAATAAGATGAATGTGGACAATGTTGAGATTGTAACAAAAACGTAAGGAAACAAATTTTATATATATGGGGGGTGGTAGGGTGTGTGGGGCTATGGGAAAAAATGAGAATTAAGTTGTGTCTTATACTGGTACAAATCCCCATTATGGAGTGCAATCATGATGTGTATATTTAATGTACCAATAAAGATAATTAAAAAAAAAAAAAAGATAGGCAAACATCCAAAGATTGTGGAGCAACTAAAAATGCTGTAACATATGTATCACAGCAATATTAGAAAGAAGAGAAAAGAACAGCAGAAATAATTAAAACAACAATTAATGAAAATTTCTTCAAGTTAATGTTAGAAACAGAATCATATATGCGGTAAGTTCATAAAACCCTAGGCAGGATGAATGAACCTTCCTTACCCCACTCCAACCTCAAGACTATACCGAGGCAAATAATTTTCAAACTACAAAACAGCAACAACAAAATCCTGAAAGATTCCAGAGCAGAAAAAAAAAATCTTACATGTAGAAGAACAAAGATACGCATCACATCTGGCATCTCCTCAAAAACCATACAAGCAAGGAGAATGAGATAAAATACTTAAATGAGAGAAAGAATGAGACTCTATCTTGCAAAATTACCCTTCAAAAATTGAGGAGAAATACATTCTGTAAAAACATCCTGAAGGAATTGTTGCTAGTATCCCTGTCTTGAATGAAATTATTTAGGGAGAAGGAACATAATATAGGCCAGATATTTTAGATTCACATAAAGAAAGAAAGAGCATCACTAAAAATATGAGTACAGATAAAATAAAAACATTTTTAATTGTCTAACAACACTTTGTTCATATTAGTAATAGCAATAATGTATTTGATTATATAAGCTAATGTATATGTATTTTTATAAATATACATACATAATATATAATATACATATATGTTGTATGTATATATATACACACATATATGTATATATTATATATGTATGTATATATATGTGTAAAATAACAGCAGTAATAAAAGAGCAAGAGAGAGGAATGAGAATTTTTTAAATTATATGTGTTCACAGTAGTATGAAGAGTTTTTAATGTTATTTGAAAGTAGATTGTGGCTGGGCATGGTGGCACCCACTGGTAATCCCAGCTACTCAGGAGGCTGAGGTAGTATGACCTGCCTGGACAGTATAGCAAGACCTCTTCTCCAGATGCAAAATTATAAAGGAGCTACAGTAGTAAAGCTATCACTATAATGGTAGAGTGCTCCTGAATTCATTTCCCAGTACTGCAAAACAAAAAAATTAAACACAGAAGAAGGGACAGTTGTTTTCATTGTAAACTAATATATATGTTATAAAACCTAAGGCAATGATCAAAAAGTAAGAAAATAAATGTATCTCTTATTTTAGGACAAGACATACAAAAGAATAATATATGATGCTCAAAACCACAAGTGCCAGAAAATAATGAAAGACAAAATAGTAACACAGAGCAAGGAAAATAAGAGAAAAAAGTAGAAAATATAATAGATATTATTTCAACTACAGCAGTAATGAGATTTACTTGGGGGAAGGACAAATTTCTTATTAGCTTGCTATCTCAGCCCATCTACTGTTGTAAAGTTGCTCAGTCCATTTCAGTATCCTGCTGCCTTCTGACTGGTCGCCCAATACTCCCTTTGGTTATTATATGCACTCAATAAATAGTGGTCAGCTCAGAGTGTCTTTGTCTTTGTTCACGCGGAGGCACTGACCTCCCAGCCCCCATGAATTATGAAATCATATCTCTAATGTCTTTCCCCCTTTCACTCTCACCGCTCTCCTTTCTAGGCAGATTGGAGGACTGTTCAGTCTCCGATACAATCTGACAATTGTGTTTTTGATATTTACCTAAATGAGTTGAGGATTTATATCCACACAAAATCCTGCACCTCAAAGTTTTTAGTAGATTTATTTACAATTTCCAAAACTTGGAAGAAATCAAGGTGTTGTTCAGCTAGGTGAAGGAACCTGGAACTATATTACATTCAGACAATGGAATTGTATTCAATATTAAAAATGAGGTAGCAAGCCATGAAGTGATTTAAAGGAAACAGAAATGAGTATCGCCAGGGAAAAAAGCCAAGTGAAAAGGCCACTGAAAACAGTGAAAATGATATTCTGGAAAAGGCAAAATTATAGAGAAAGTAAAAAAGATCACTGGTTTTCAAGGGAGGGCAAGGGCTAACCGGGCAACACAGAAGATTCTTAGGGTAGTGAAAATACTCCAGTGAGCACTATCATGGTAGAGATATGTCACTACACATTTTTTTCAAATTCACAGAATGTACAACACCGAATGGTGTTTTAAAGGGTAACCTTTGTAGCAGGTGAATTACATCTAAGAAAACCTCTTATTAAAAAAATAAACTAGTGTCAGTGAAGCTGGTGTGCAGCTATGATCTCCCTCAGTGTGGAAATCTTCCTTGTTTCTTCTATCCTAGCTAGCTGTTCTAAGCAGAAATATACGTGGGACTGAAGGTTTCCTCATACCTAAGACGATCTGCACCTTCATCTGAATTTGCTGACAAGCTTTGGGGAGGTAGAAACTCAGCCTCTGTGGTTCTGTCGAATAAAGGTAACTGAGTCACTATCCAACTTGATTTGTTGGTGAGGAGGCTCTTGGATTCAATTGACACAGTTTAGGCAAAGTTCCTAATGGGAAAAATAATCTAAAGTAACTTTATGGGTAAAGCCATTGAACCAATGTAATATGCTCTTGTGATTTTCACTGCTGAAAGTTTACTTGGTGTCAGTGTTTTTACAGGCTTGCTCTGTGAATGTTGGTACCTCCAAGAGGAGACTTTCCTGTTCAAGAAGAGTCACACATGAGAAGTCGTGGGTCATGGAGTGTGGATGTCCACATGCAGTGGGACTCTCAAATCACTCTCCAACTCATCTCCATGTGGTCTCAAAGAAGAAAGGGAAGTCACAGCATTGCATGAGGTATAAAAGGTAACAGGGCTAGTATAAAAATATACTGTATCAACCTAGATCCCTTGTGCTTTCAAGAAAACAGCAGTGGAGATCTGGGGTAGGTTATACCCACTGAATTCAGCTGTCATTCCTATAGCCTCACTTCACTGCAATTGAGTTGACTGTGTAGACTGATGGCACAATCAGTATAGCCATGCTACTCAGTAAATACTGGGCAAATGAATGAGTGATAGTATTAAATATCTTTGTTACTCTCCCAGTAATTGAAGCAAAAGCACAGAGAAGAAGAAGAAGAAATGTCTGATTTAATCAAGGTAAATAAAACCTGCAGCTCAGTAGTTCTCATTTCTGGCAGCACATTAGAATCACTTGGAAGCCTTAGAAAATACCAGCATCTGAAATTATCTATGCCTGAACTGTATCGCAGTCTGTGGGGCTGGTTCCTCAGCGTGGTTAGTCTTTAGAAGCTCCCCAGGTGACTACAATGTTGTCAGGCTTAAGAATCGCTGCTGTAATGTAGGAATGCTGCAAGGATAGTGAGATGAGGGCGCCGAATTCAGAATAGGTGACAGATCTTCTCTAGTCCCATTTAAAGTGAATAAAAATGGTGTGTGCTATTTAAAACCAAATCATAAATGAAATAAGCAGAGGCTAATAAGGAGTCGAAAAGTGAGTGGCTGTGGCACCTAATATCTGACAGATGTTTAAAAATTTATAAGGTCATACATTTAAGTAAGAATTTTGAAATTATTTAGGCTTACTCATTCTATTTTTGTTGAAAAGGGGCTTTTCTGTTTATTTAAACAAACAGCCACAAAATACAGTAGAGTTCGATAAAGACCATATTTTGTTCTCAAGGTCACTTATAAGAGACTGGAGGGCACACTGTGTTCCTAAGTTCCGATCCAGTGAGGCTGTAATTGCTTCTTGTCCCCAACTTGTTTAGGTTTTCACACAGTTTGCCGTCTCTGGGATCCCTCAGTCCTGCAGTCTGGAAACAACACAATCGACTGACGACAGCAGGATTTTCCACTGTTGCTCTCAGTGATTCGCAGAGAGTCCTGTCATTTGCACTTTGAAGGCTTCCACACTCCATGACCCACGACTTCTCACGTGTGACTCTTCTTGAACAGGAAAGTCTCCTCTTGGAGGTACCAACATTCACAGAGCAACATTCACCATGAAGCCTTCGTCATGGTTTCTAGTGCTTACTGGGCCATTTGCAAGTACCACATGGAGGTGTTACAGTTAATACTGTAACTAGTTACTGGCTTAATTGCCTTCACTGGCAAAGGTGCCAGGGTCTTCCCTGGAGGGCAATAAAGTGTAATTTTTTGGTTTGTTTTGAACCATTTGCAGTCAGTTTCACCCAAATGCAAAAATCACAGCTTTCCTTTTAATTTTCTAGCAATATGACTTTCAAAATATCTACTTCTCATATTGTAGTCATCATCACTTGATTTGCAAATATATGTACATATTTATAATCTTATCACAGTTATGTTCATGTTATTAATGCTAATTATTATTGGAGCTTATGGAATTTTATATTTTACAAAGTGACTTTAATATAATAAGTTAACATTTATTGACTGTGTACTGTGTGACAGAAGATACGTGTGTGTTTGCTTATTTACTCCTCTTCAACAGACCTCTGAGAGAGATTCTGCCACTATCTTCATCTTGTAAAAAAGAGAACTAATGTTTCCTGAGGTTGAATAGTAAATCCACGGATATGTAGCTAGCACTTTCTATTCTCCAAACTAGGTACAGTTAGCCTTCTTTTTACAGAAAAAGAAATGAAGACTCCTGGGACTGAAACATCACAGTGCTACATTTCAACTTTACAACTTCTGATTACAGATCCACTTCTCCAGGCATATGGCATTGGGATGAGGTAAGACAACTCCCAGTGTGTTGCTAACACACTGTGTATGCTGCTCAGGTTACTAATTAGATAAAGGATATGAACTAATGGTAAAAAAAAATCAAAAAGCAGAGGCGATGCCTGGTTGGCTAGATGGCACCGAGTGTGGGGTCAGAGCGGAGAAGCCAGGGGCAGAGGCACAAAGGAGGAAAGAAGCAAGTCATGCCTGGTGGGCACGCGGCCCGAGGGCCTTGGCCACCGACAGGGAGCCAGCCCGCATCTCAGTGATTGATCCTGCAGCCAAGGACCCCTTCTCTCAGCAGCCACAGAGCCCCACGGAGGAAGGAGCTCATGGCAAGTCTTTGTCGAGGCCCCTAATGAGGGGATTGGGTTTCACATCACAGCTAGCCTAAACAGGTACATTGTGCTTCTTTCATCTTCCTGATGGCTCCCACGGGAATGAAAAGAAAGGGGTGGGGGAGGCTACATCAAGAAACAGGTCACAGGCTAGTTGGGCCAGCTTTTGTACCTCCGCTAGGCCTGTAGTTTGGGAATTCTTCAATTTTCACACACCCTGTGTGGTCACTGGACAGCAATGAGAAAAACTTTTGTAAATCATTTCTTTTAATTCATCCACCATGACTTCTTGAAAGATAATGACTATATTTGCACATGTCACTGCCTGTGTTTAGAAGATCTTTCCCAGACGCATATTCTTTTTTCTGTGGCTACTTTGCCCTGTGTAAGGATCCAGCTCAGGCACTGTTTCCTCTAGAAAATCTTCCCAATGCTCAGTCCAGTTTGGCTTCCGTGTCCCTCCTGTATCCATTTACAGTGCTTCTGTCAGCTCTTGCTCGGGTAGCTGTCTCCCCCATCCCTGCTGTCAGCTCCTTAAGGTCAGAGACAGTGTCTCTAGTCTAGCACAGTATCTAGTGTGCAGTATGGATGTAATATGTGTCAATGAATGAATAAATAATGGTTGACAAATGAATAAGACTGAGATCATATTGGCTTAGCTATTTAAACACAATCTTTTCAGAACACTTATTCTCTATTCATTATTAACTAATTTTTTAGTCTTTATATTTTCAGATTTTAAAATTGATATTGCTATGTTTAAGCAGGTGTACATACCAAAAATAAAAAAATCCATAATGAAAAAAAAACTGCCTATAATCTCACTATCAAAAAATAACAACAAAACAAAACGAAACAAAAAAACCAACAAGACACTTCTTATTATAGTCCCTTCTAATCATTTTGTTTAGGTAATACCATGACTAATTTTGTCATGAACAGTGATAGTACTTTTTGGATGTGGAGGAGTCATTTTTATCCTTATTTAAGCCACATAAAACTGGAGTCCCCAAATACACCTACAACTGTAGAACTCACAGTTTTTGTTATAGATGTGGGCGTTTGTTGCTCTGTGAGGAAGCTTAATTCCCTTCTCACACCAACCCAACATCAGTGAGACCTAGGTTTGTAACTGGGTGTTCTTACTGGGCAAGTTTGTCCTGTGTCCACAGCGTGATTAGTCAGTGTATAAGGGACACTGTGTGTAACATTTTGGAGAGAAATTGTCCTAGGATCCTGTGAGAGTCAAACCTGCAACTGTGAGCCAGCCAGGCCACAGTAAGAAGCAGAATTTTTTCCAAAGGCTGAGAGACATCTTGCCAGTGACTGCCTGACTCGGAACATCCTGCTCATGGGAACCACAGCCATGGGTTCAGCGAGTTGTGCTCTAATACACACCCAATGAAGGTATTCCAGAAAAGTACACGCAAAAGGTGCTCACTATGTATGCCATTGGCTGAATGAAATATTTATTATTATTCATCATGGATAATAGGCAAAAAAGAATGCTTACAGAAAATATCTACATCACTATGCCCAGTGGAGAAAAGGTAAAACAATGTGATCTAGATTTTTTCTTAGTATAAATGGAACAATAAATTGCAATTCTACAAACATACACCAGATTATTAGCTCTGCAAATGAAGGAATCTTATCTTAGTCATAGGCATATCCATATAATGGCCACCCCAGATTCAAACATATTTAAGTTGTTGGTATTTTTTGAACCGAGTTATATTTATGTGAAGATTCCTTTTGCTAGTATGGTGTAGGAGTTAAGATGTTGACTAGCAATTCACCATTCCTTTCCCTGAAAGCTCTATAAATCAAGCTCCTAAAAAAGCAGCTGGTTAAATTCCAGAACCCTCTATGAAGAGCAATGCCCATGGCCGGTGGGGTCTGGACTATGTCCAGCGTATGTGCAGATCTCTTCTGCACAAACATCGCCTGCTCCCGAGGGAGCGTATGACTAACTGGCTGTGGAGACTCATACGTCCCCCGTTTCTCAATGACTAGGGGTGGGCTCGGGGGGAAAGAAGTGTAAGTTGAGTGATGAAGCATAGTTGAACTAAATGTCCTCTTCCCAGGAGAAGGAACATCTCACAATAGGAAAAGGGCTGGTACATTTCTGGAGGGATTACCATGCAGAGCAGAGGATCCACTTGAAAATGCTGTTTTCTGAGTAGGGGTTTCTCTTTCTCTCTCTTTTTCCTTTAAAGGAGAAGTTTTAGGACCTTAGCAAATCCAAGCAGAAGGTATGGAGATGTCTTGTATCCCATGCTTCCATATATTTAGTCTCCTGCATTATCAACATCCCCTCTAGGGCGCTCTATTTAATGAACTTGCACAGGCCTATTGACCCCCAAAGTCCATAGCACACTAATTCTGTGGTAGAGTTCACTAGCGGTACTGTCCATTCTACAGGGCTGGACAAAATATAATAATAATAGGTACACAGTGCTATAATGGATTGGTGCCACTAGAATGGCCTTCCACAGCCACAGCTGGGCTAGAATCCCACGAACAGGGATCAAAGTTCAGTAAACAGAGGAAGGATAATATGGGATATGGCTTGAAGATTAATTGGGCCAACTTGTTCACTTTTTTGGAATTTACCCATCAGTACTAACAAAATAAGAACAAAAATTTGCTAATAAGATTCTTGCCTGAAATGCACTAAGCAGGGATTGAAGAAAATGGGAGAGAAAATACTGATTTTTTTTTTTCCCCCTCTGAGGCAACCATATTCACTAAATCCCTAA
This sequence comes from Petromus typicus, assembly GCA_004026965.1. Lineage (NCBI taxonomy): Eukaryota > Metazoa > Chordata > Mammalia > Rodentia > Petromuridae > Petromus > Petromus typicus. The sequence goes on from PVIR01005974.1 coordinate 8,185, forward strand.
ACGCTTACAAACTCTTGTGAAGGTTTAATCACAGTGTAAGTCCCACAGGTGTTCACTGGCAGTGTTTGGTTATCAAGTGCACAAATCTCCAGGGTAGCGATCAACATGCTCCCAAGCTCTGTCTCCGATTGGTGCTCTGGGGCTGGCTGGCGATGCCTGTCAGCTTGGTGCTTGTAAATTCTTCCCAGGGGAAGCGTAGGGTGACTCCCAGCTGCAGTTCCTCTACTTATAAGGTGCAGAATTTATTACCATAAAGAAAGATAAAAAAAGAAAGGTGGCTACATTTTTAAGTGCTTTTACACAGTTTCGTTATTTGAGTTTGGCCTTTTCAGAAACACCACTATTTGAGCCTTTGTATTAAATCAGTAGAACTTGTTTTCATTCTTTGTCAGCTTCTTTGAGTCCTGCAGCCATAGGTATCTGCTGTCATAAGTTTAAAGGAACTTTTTGATGGTAACTCTCATTTTTGGAGGACACAGCTATAAAATCTTTGGTCTTTAACATTTTATACATGATCAAGAAAAAGGATGTAAGGTTGATAAGGAATCTAGATTTGTCCTGCACTGCAAATGAAGCCAGTCTAGTCATCCAAATACTTTTTTTGTAGTCTGTTCTTTCCCTCTCAATTTACCTCAAAGGCCCATTTTTTTGTCTCCAGGTAAAATTTGCCTCAAGCCATAACAAAGACCTAAAAGGCCTTTGTTTTGTACTGAAAGAAATGATGCAGCATAACAAAAGAAAATAGTATATAGACCTAGAAAATCCAGACATCTCTAGCTCTTACTATGTCTGGCCTTGGATATTCTCTTAATAACTTACTAGAGTTTTAGATTTTTTTTTTTTTTTTTAGCAAACTACATTTAAAAGGTCGTATTTAGCTCATTACCTTTCTTCAGAGCCATTGTTACAAATGACAATAATCTTGACTGTATGCTTATTCCTTTACCATTTCTCCGTCCAGTGCACTACACGGTGAATCTTGTAGATCTTTCAAAGATACAAACAAACCTGTGTGGCGCATGGGTCATCAGTTTGCCACCACTACACTATATAAGCTCCAAGAATTCAGGCTCCTTGTTTTTGGGTTCACCACAGTCGCTCATTGCCAACAATAGCAACAGACTCATGGTATGTGATCGAGAAGAATGAATGAAATTTCAGTGAAGGAATAAAGAAAAGAAAGAGGGCATACAGGAGGGGGAACAGTTTTTGCAGCTTTGTTAATGTACCATTTATAAAAACGAGTTCTAAATTACCCACATTATTATTAAAAGTGATAACACTTGATCCATTAATTACACTAACATGGTATTTAAGAAGTACAAATTAGATCATGTTACTTCTCAGATGAAAGTCATCTCATGGCTTTTCATACTGACTACAAAAGCTACACTGCTTGGCATAATCTGACCCCTGCTTACCTCATTTCCAGCCAGTCTTCTCCTCCTGTGTCATGCCCTAATCACTCTGGTTTCTTGTATTTCCACCAACATGCCAAGCTTGGTCTGCCCTGGGACCCTTTGCCAGCTTCTTCTGTGAAGTTGGCATAGCTGGTTTCTTGTTGCATTTGGCCTCTTGGCTTCCTTCTCAGTGAAGCCACTCTGGAGAAGCCCTTACTGTATTCTAGTATTGATTTATTCTTTTGTGTATTGTTAGCCTCCCCCTCAGTGCCTTACGTTCGATAGCATACTGATTTTTAAATAGAATAGGTAATCTTTAGTTGTTTAATGCTTACATTTTATGGATACTTTTCTAATTATTTTGTTTTTCGCAAATATATGAAGCTAAGGTAAAACAAAAATGCTGTCGTTCCAGACTGAAAACTTCTGTGTCACTCTGCCCCATGCCACCCTTACACGTGCACTTTGAGAGAAGTATTTTTATTCTATGAATGAAAGCAACTGTGCAGGTTTTAAGATTTATCTGAAGTCTTGAAATCATGTACATCCAATGGTACAATCATTACTATGTACTGTAATCTACAGAGGTTAATTTGAGACTTGGAAATGGGGTTGTTGGGAACCAAGGTGTTTCTTGAAGTGGGCTCTGAAACCTCATGACTCAGGGTTTGGAAAGTGGAATGAATGTGGCAGAAAAAGCCAAAAGGAAGCAAGCAGCAAGTGCATTCATAGTTATGGTTTGGATTTTTTTTCTATGGGTCCTGTAAAGGGCACTGGACCAAGGCATAGGAATGGGGTTGGGGGGAGGGTTGGTGCTACACGCTCTTTTTGTTGCCAAGGCTTACACTATTGGTTCCTAATTAATGGAACAGAATGGGATCATCTTGCAAGGGAACCCCAACTCTGAAATTCTCTGAGTTAGAGAAGTCTGATTTTTTTGTCATGACCATAATGTAAAAGAATAACCTGTAACATTTCTAAAAAATGTAACTTCCCTGAACTGTGTGGGCTTTCTCTGATGGGCCAGTAAGGTCACTAGACAAATCCAGAATTCTGTTTTTGCCATTCTGTTTGCTTTTTTTCTTTACTTTCCTAGAGAAATCAGTGTTATGGATAAATGCTATCCTTGTCACACAGGAATCAACATCTGAATGTAAGGGCACTTCAGCCATTCTCAAGAGATGAGTTCTTACTATGTACGATCTTGATTAACACTTCCCCATCTGCTTTCAGCGTGTTGCATTTGACATGAACTAATGTCTCCTATTAGCATTAAAAAAATAATCTGGAAAAATTTACTCTCAAGTGGAGTTTAAGTAGGCCACAAGTAGATTTGGCATCTCAGTTGCATAAGGTTTATTAAAATAATTTTAATAAAAATATATGTGTATATTAATACACATACATGTACGTTAGTGTCAATACATAGATATGTATATATGCATGTGTACTCATGTGTCTGTTGAAGGCAAAGGTCTGTAAAATAGTTCAAGGGAACAAAGACAAGAATGCCTCTGTCAGGTTTTTTAAATTAACTGACAATGGTAAAATGAGAAATATTCGCCCAAGTATGGAAAAAGGCATAATTGAAAGAACTGAATGATATGGAAAATGAGTTGAGAATCTTCTTCTTAGACTTACTGGCAATGGGTTGAAATTCTGGTCAACCAGATGGTTGAATCCATGGTCAAAAAATGAGTGTCGTATCACAACATCGATGCCCCGATTGGCCAGCATTCCTAATGTATTCAGCCATCTGAAAGGCAGACGAGGAAAAAGCTCTATCAGTAAATTTTTAAACAAGCATATTACAAGCTATTCATATTAGGCTCAACCTGTACATTATACCAACTATTCCCCTTCAAGTTTAACTAATAATTTAAAGGACAGAACTATTTTAAGTATTGAATACACAAGCATGAGAGATTTCAAAGATGATTAAATCTAACTTCTTTGTTTTACTGGAACAAAAAACTAAGATCAGGGAGTAAATTCAATTGCTTTGGGTCATAAAATTATTGTTGCTTATATAATAAATCAGACCTGCCTTCTGGAATACTGATAATTGATCACCCTAGCTACATAAGTTCCATCCTCAAACTCCCCTGGGGGCACTGTGTCACTGTACCTTTCATGAGATTCTAACCTACACACATCTGTAATCTATGCAAGAGTCATTCCATCATTCACATCCCTCTCACATCACTGTCAGCATTCAGTGACATAGTTTTCTTGGCACTATAATTAACTATTCAGGGTTCAAGTATGCCACCATGACGCACACAGTGGGATGGCAGACTGCTTTCGTCCATATTTAGCATATACCCTCCTCTGCCTAACATTCACTTTCGAGGTTGTGCTGTTCTTCACAACTACTGCCCTCTTGATTCTTCAGACACTCATTGCTGACTGTGTCTTTGTTGTTTACACATTTGATTCATTCATCCATTCAGGCATTCTCTTTTTCCTCTCTTGGTCTGTTTTCCTCCTGCTGAAGCTTGGGGACACTTCCAACTATGATAATACATTATGTATTATCATATTTATTATGATATTATATTTATTATTATTATTATTTATATTTATTATATTATATCATACATATTATGATAATACATAGTTATAATAGATGCTTAATAAATGTAAGAGAGCTTCAGTCTACATAGGAAAGATAAGGTGTTTCACAGTTTGTCCTGAATGCACATCTGCGTGCCTTGATCTGTCACCTCATCTCCTCTCCCTTTTCATCTCGATTCTCCACAGGCTCCAAATCAAATAAAACTGCTCTTGATATCTCAAATACAGTATGCTGTCTTGTATTTTCCTGAGCTTTTATGTGTTTTAACTTTTGATTAATGTCCTCTGATCCATTTCTTTTGGTGAATTTATTCCTTCCTATAAAGCTTCAAATAAGTTGTCTTCTTTTTGTAAGAAAGAACATAGTCCTTTGCTGTGGTCCATAGTAGAATCTTCTGCTGTATATCCTCAGAGCTTTTATTCTTATCCTCTACTAACCCAGTGGACCACAATCACTTATGTATCTATCTTCCCCTATCAGTTGTGAGTTCATCAAATATAGACACAATGGCTTAACTCTTATCCCATCCTCATTATTGTCAGATTGTAGATTTTCAGTGCTTATTAGTTTGATATTTATCTGGATAAAAGTCAGATGGTAGGAACTTTGAGAATCATGATTCAGTATGTTGGGAAAGTTACATAGTTATAATTTCTCAAATTTGAAAACTCACGGAGTTCTAAACCCATGAGTTTTAGGAAAATTAAATTTTTCCTCACTAGAATGAAAAGATTGTTCATTTTTATATAAGGAATAAATACTTATATTTTCAAATCTTTTTTATGTTTATAATTTTATTTTAGACTCATAAAACTAACATTGACAATTATAATCACAGAAACAAATAAGTAAAGAAAGCCAAAACAACAAGTTTTAATTCAAAAGGAAAATCTGATCATATAGCAGGACCTGTTTTAGGTGTTTGTTTTGTTTCAAATTATGTATTGTGACCAAGAAAAAGTGAAATTATCATTTTAACATTACATGAATAAGTTATTTGTCTTTATTATTTTTATTAGTTTTGCAACCCTGTCAAATTAAGAAGATAGGTTTAGGTTTTCCATTAATATTGAGGCACAAGAATAAATAACTTGTCAAAGGATGTACTGTGGTGGAATTATGACATGAAATTGGACTCATGTTTCCAAAATCACAGCTTTTCCACACTAAAACAGCAAAAATAAATATGATATGTATCTAGTAAGTATCTATAAAAGTTCATGTGTCTTTTTAATCTTTCTATCCCTATACTTGTTGAAAGAAAGAACAACAAATTGCTGTTAACACGTAACTATATTTTATGTAAGCCCTTCCACTTAGATATAATGCAAGACCACATCTTGCTATTTTCATACATGAAAAGCCCCCATTTGTTCACTTGGTATTTATTCAGTTATATTGGTTAATCAATAATAAATGCTAAGCATATTTCTGTTGGAGTGATACATACGGAAATGCTAAGTGACCATGTAATTGGTGGGAAAGAACTGGGCATGCAGGTACCTGTGTAGACAGCATTTATGAGGACAGTATCAAAGTGCACTTTGGAAGTGCACACCTGTAATCACAGCGCTCTGGGAGGCTGAAGCAGGAAGATTACAGTTACCCATCTTATTAGAGAAACTTGGTGACTTAGTGAGAACTTATAATGAAAAATAAAAGTGGAATTAGAGATGCAGCTCAGTGTGAAAAGCCCAAGTTCGGTTTTCATTACCTCAGTATAACAAAAACAAAATCTTCTCTGTGACCTCTCTGGAGCCTAGCACAATGACTTGCATAGATGAGCTGTTCAGCAAATAACAATTAATCTGACTTTTTTCTAGTGTATGAGCAGTTTTTGAGGAAACACTCTGAAGTGAGAGGAAAGTCTTCTAAAACTAATTTTTCTGGTTGTGAAGAAAATGAAATTGGTAAAATGTCTCACATATTCCATTAAGGGTACTAACCCGGCCACTATGTTCCATTCCACAAATGCTTATTTAATATCTAATATGTGTGAGGTACTGCAAAGTGCTAAAGTCATTTGCTCTGACCATGGTCACTGAGCAACTCTGGGCTGTGCAACCTTAGATGCTGAACACACAGAGGTGGTCTCAAGGTATCTTCATTTGTGTGTACATGATTCTATTAGCAAAGGCAGTCTATTTGTCTGGTCTGATCTGTCCTTCACAACTGTGTGAAAGAAATAGTGTCAGTGGGAACAACTTTATCTGTAGAAGTTGGAATAGCTGTTGGTAGCAAAGCACATAGCTGAGGGCAAAGCTACAATATTAGAAGGGCTCTTCTCCGGCCAAAAGCCAGACCATACTGGTTCACTGAACCAAGAGTTTGTCTCATGACTAAGGCAGGCCAGGCAAAGCCCTTCTGCTTCTTGCTAACTTATTCCCCAGATGACTACAAATTCATGTACTCATCTCTCTCAAACTCCTGTGCCTACTACTGTCAAAGCAAAAGGTTTTCAACAGGCCAGACTGCATATATCTTTTCTAAAATTTTTAATGGCTGGCCATGATTAAAGCTCATAATCTTTTTTCATTTACCTGATTTTTAGGGCCCCCCCCATGATATGGTGGGGAACTCTCTCCCTAAGTCGGCTTTCACTACATTGCCATGTATCACAAGACTTTAGTCACGTTGGTCATTGTCCCCTCCTTCCACCGTGCCTCTGCCTACCATGTTTCTTTGGTCTGGAATGCCTATCTCTGCCGTCACTTCCACTCTCCACTCATAGAAACTAGAGTAATTCTTTCTGGCTCAGTTACATGCCACAATTTTCTATTTTCTTCATTTCTTTGGATGTCAATCTTTCCTCTTAAGGAGAGAGCATTTGAAAGAGAAACGGTCAACTACAGTGATGAAGACGCTCAACTCTGAAGTAGGCTGCCTGGTTTGGATCTGAGTTCTCCACTAACTAAATGAATGACCGTGGGGGAATGACTTTACCACTTTCAATTTCTTTAACTGTAACATGAAATTAATAACATCTGTTTCACTAGCTTCCTATTAAAACATGAACTTCCTTGGTTGTTAAATGATTAAATACATAGAAATCACTTTAGACAGTATTTGGTATATGGTAAATGATACACAGCTTTGGGTATTATTATGTGATACTTATCTCCAGCAATTCACAGTCGAATTAGCTCTTATTCTAGGTCCTCCGGGTATATATTTCTGGAAGGAAAAGCTGTCTGTCTTCCAAAGTTGTGATAAAAATTGATAAGAAAAATGTATATTGTTTATTTTTAGTTGTTTGGTGGTGCACATTATAATCAGATTTGAAACTGAGAATTTGTAACAATACATGATGCATTGGGAAAAAATGAAAAAAAATATTGTTTAGAATTACGAACTTGTTAAATAAAGTTCTTTTTTTGCTCTCACTGTTCCTCTTCCTTTTATCTTCCCTGTGATGCTCGTGCGTGACTAATAATTGTTTGTTAGATGGTTAAAACATTCACAAACTAATAGACGATGAATTTTCAAAGGGAAAAAACTTTGTCCTGCATGAACAGCATAATCACTGTTCTGGTTTGTGTTTAATGCCTCCCCAAAGCCTCATGCAGATGAGGTGGGATCTTCTTTTTCAGAAGTAGTTGAATCTGGAATGTACAATCCTGGGGTTCAGGGTGTGTGATTACTAAACTGCTCTGTGTGAGTGATTAGTTTGGACTGCTCTAATCCTGGGCATAAAGATGCTCTTCAAATCTCGTTACCTTCGCCGTCTTCTCTGAGCCATGTTGCTCCTCTCTGTGACGCCTGTTTGCCACCCCTGCCTTTGAGCTGTCTGATTATGAGCTGAAACCTCTATAACTGTAAACCAAATAAATCTCTTCCCCTCTAACTCTGTGTGTTGGCTATTTTGTCTCAGCAACAAAAGTAACTAACACGATCATCAGGTCAGTTTCACTGTCTTCTTTCCTGAAAAATCTAAGGGAGGGATACTGCAAACGTTACTTACAGGAATCCTGCAGCATAGGAATCGGATAGGTTATTTGTGCCTCCAGCAGAGGTGGTCACTACACCTTCCAGCCAAATCTTCTTTCCTGGAGTGTATGTGTTAACCACCTGTTCGTACAATAAAAGCAGAAGGGGATAATGAGATTTTAAAAGATATTCCCAACTGAGAAGCGACATGTGTTCTCTGAAGGAAGTGCTTCTGCTCTGAGGTAATCACAGTGTGCACCTTTTCTCATCACAATAGTGCACTCTAGGGTGCCCTGGTGCATGTGTGCACGCACACACACACACACACACACGTGTGTGTACATGTACTAATATTGATACATGTCCACTTATAGAAAATATCATTTTCGGGGGCCGGGGAGTTAGCTCAGTGGTTCCAGCGCCTGTCTTGCAAGCGCAAGGGCCCAGATTCGATTCCCCGGTAACCACATAACAATACTGGGTGTGGAGACTCACCCCAGCAGCAACCAGTACCACATACCACAGTGCCGGGCGTGGTGGCTCACGCCTGTAATCCCAGCACTCGGGAGGCAGAGGCAGGAGGATTGTGATGTGAGTTTGAGGCTGAGCTCGAGGCCAGCCTGAACCACAAAAGCGAGACCCTGTCTCAAAAAACCTAAAAAAAAAAGAAAATATCATTTTCCCCAAATGAACTCAAGTGACACTGTGACAGAAGAAGTGCAAATCCTAGAACATAAGCTAATTTTAGGGGTGCAAAAGGCTTAATGGAAAACAAAGATCATGTTTTTCATATTAGGAAGTATTAAGAGTTTTTCAGTTCTTTATTATGGCATCTGTCTGATAATGCATCAGAAGTCATGAATTATGATAGCTTAGAGAATAAATGTTTTGGAGATGTATTTTATGATGGCCATCACATATACATTGCAATCACATTTTGAAAAGAACTGCTGTAATGGTAAAAAGAAGTCATTGACCCACAGGTCAGATCCGACCAGGGAGCAGCTACAGCTGCATGCCTTCTGAGTAGAGGCAAAGGCACTTGTCAAAATATGGCCCTCTGAAGTTTTGAAATGGTCCAGTCTCTGATCCACAAATTGGGAACTGGCCAAAGTGCACTAGTTAATGGAGCAGATATTCTGGAAGGAAATCTCATAGTCCATTTGTAGGATTAATGTAACGGGCAGTGGTAGGTAGGCCCTGAAAAATAGAGCCAGTTAAAGGTTTGTCTATGGATAGTTCATTGAGAAATAATAACAAGAACTAAGAATGAATAACTGGAAGAATGAAATAGGGAAAAATGGAAAACTCAAGAGAAAGATGAGTTTTTAAATTGCCAATGAACACTGGCAACTTAGACTCACAGGTATTTTGTAGGTCCTATGACCCAAAGATTAAAAGTACTTTAATTATAGATGTGAAATTTAAAAGTAATGATAAGAGACAAAAAATTCAAATACATCATAGAGGTGGTTATCTCAGAAACAAAGATGTAGACTGGAGGAAGACAGTTGGAGTGGTAGAAAGAGCCATAGGAGTAGATGAAATTACCTATGAAGAATAGAATGAGGTTAGAAAATCTAATTCTTATCAAAAAACATTAAGGCATTATTAGATGCACCAATTCATCAGTTTACCTGCTTAATGCCAAGAGTTCTGTGTCAGGTATCTAATATATGGGTATACAATCTCTCCATTCATTAGTTTATATTATAGTCAAGGGATGAAAATAACAATAAAGAAATAAACAAAAATTTAAGCAATAAGGATCAAGAAGCAAATAAAATAGAGTAATACGGAAGCAAGCAACTTCTCAGGAAGGTAGAGTCAATACTTTAGTTGGTTAGAAAAGGCCCCTCCACAGGGTGGTATCTCAACTGAGACTTGGGTGAAGGAACCAACCCCTTAACAGAACTGGAGAAGGGGAGAAAAAGAGACCTGGGGTAGAAAAGAGTATTGTTTGTAAAACCCAAACCAAAGGAGTATAACTAAGTATGGGAATTAAGAACCATAAATACAGTTTTTAAAATGAAGTCAAAGAAGAATGAAGAGTTGTCTTTATCCTGAGTGTGAATGAAGGTTATTAAAGAGACTGAAGCAAGAATAGGATCTGATCTGACTTATGTAAGAGTGCTGAGAGTGATTGTTATGTATTTCAAATATATACTAACAAAAAAGATCAATGTAGCAGCAATGAGTTAATATATATGTATGTGTATATATATATATATATATTCACAGGCTGACATACATATGTATATAGTTATGAAACCTATAAAATCATATGCAAATTAAAATTATTTTATTGTTAAGGCCAGTTAAAACTTTGATTTCCATCTACAGGTGGAATAATGCCATGTAGGGAAAAATATAGCCATTTAGTAGTTTCCTGGGACAACCAGTTAAGCAGAACTTCTGCAGAGCTCCTTATGCAGAACTCCTGAGTTTATCACCAGTTCACAGGATGTACCCCCACCACATGTTGTTAAGTTTTGTGTTACTGAATCTTGCAAACAAGATCCGTAAACAAACACTGGGATAGAAATCAGGAAGTACTGAAAGGCCTGCCCCAGGAACTGCCCCGGCCCACCTCTTCTGTTTTGACCCATGTGTTGCTACTTTGTATTGGCTCCGTAATAAAGGAGCTGTTGGCAGACATCTGAAGAGTTCAGTCTTCCGAGGCTGTTCTCCCTGCTGGAACTCATCCCTGAGTGCCCGGTCGGACTTACATTGGGCTAACACTGACAATGCCAGATAGGATTGTATTTAGGACCCATGCTGTTTAAAGAACCATAACATTAGGCCAGTCACACAGAGATCCTGAGAGTTAGTGAAAGGGATATAGATCTAGTAGATGAACATTCACATAAGTCCCTCATAGTGATGCATGAATTTAGAGGAAATAATGCCAAATATTTTCATAGATTGGTGGCAGGATTTTGAACTACCATCTGTGATCCAAAGAAGAAATTCAGGGCCAGCGATTTAGCTCTGTGCTTGGCAAGCACAATGCCCTGAGTTCAATTCTCAGTACAGCCAAAAAAACAAAAAACAAAAAACTACTCCCAGAAACCCTTAGCTCTTCAAGTATAGCCAATCCATTTTTATTTGTGTCTGTGTTTTTAATTCCTAGAAGAGAACCTGACACAGGATGGGAGCATAACTGGAAATTGTAAGGCTGTTACACCAAGAAATTGATGAAATTCCATACTTATCCTTCTACTAGCTGACGGTAAACATATCCCCCACTTACCCTCACCAGTACTGAGGATTGAGGCAAGTGTTCTACTGCTGAGCCTCATCCCTAACCTTTCTTACTTTTTGTTTTGAGACAAGATCTCACAACTGGCTCAAGCTGGCCTTGAACTTTTGATCCTCCTACCTCTCAGTCTCTTGAGTGACTAAACTTATAGGTATGTATCACTTCACCTATCTAAACTATCACTCTTTAAGGCAATTATGTTACATAAGGAAACTGATCAAAGGATTTAAAACTATCTGTCTTTTGGAAAAGACAGTCATAGTCATTAGAAAAATAAAGGCATGCAATGAAAATCTTTACAATGCTTATTTATTTGCTAAGTCAGCTTATCAAGGCTGGGATATTGATTTCAGACAGAAAATGAGAAATTCTGCTTTGGTTAGTAGGTAATTTACATGGAAAAATCTAATAAACTCAGATATCCAACATGATTTGATACCATACAGATTTTACAAATAGTCAAGCTCATTATAATGTTCTGATATTGAAAATACCATGTGTTTCACATCTATACCTGGAGAAAACTTGCTACAAAATCTTAGTGGAGGGTGCATATCAAACTGGGGGGGGGCACAATTTATATGAGATGGTTTTATTTCAAAAAGAGGCAAATATCTTGCTTCTTTAAGTGAGGACTGGATTTTAGGAAAAAGGGTTGGATTTATAGAATGCTGTGTACACAGTATCGTGCAAGGTTAATTTAAATCCTCTCTTGACTTGTAGGGAGATTTGGAAGAAAACAATTTAAATGTTCTTACTAGGGCGGAGAATGTAGAACATGTGCTTAGCAGGAGTGGAGCCCTGAGTTCAATCTCCAGTACCTTCTAGTCCCCTTCCTCCTCCACCCCACCCGATTGTTTTTCTTGGTGAGGTGGTACTCGAGAGGAGTTAGGTGTACGTACTCCAGAGACAGAGGGCCTAGGTTTGAATCCTGCTCTGTTATTTACCCACTGTGTGACCTTGCGTATATTACCTCTCTCTGTTTAAATTTCCTCAGCTCTAAAACTAGAATAATAATATCTGCCTCAGAGGACTTTACGATATTTAAACTACTTAATATTTGTAAAGCAGTTGAAATAGTGCCTGGTAGATAGTGAACATCCCTCTCCTGTCGAAGACACGTGATATTGTTGTTGAGTGTGTCTAACTTCAGCCTGGGTTGCTTTTGCTTCAGACACCCCAGTCGGGGTGGTAGAGAATATCCAAGATGTCTGCTAAAGAAAGGCAAATGTAACATTTTAGGTCACAGGAATATTATTAGCAGTCAGAGCAGTTCGTTCATGCATTTTCAGCAGAGGCAGTTTCTGTCTAGATACACCAAGAAACACAAAATGAGGAAGAACTTTTGACACAAAACCTAAATCAGCTACATGAAGCATCTTCTGCAATCACTGTTCCTAGAAATACTAATGTTAAAAGTTCTAGGAGCAGTTAGTAGAAATCAACAAATATTTTCTAAGCATTTTCTGTCTGGGGTACAGATGAACTAGGTGTCTTTTATGACAAGAGAAGACCAGCATGGTGATGGGTGGCAGAGGTAAGAGTACTAAGGCTGAGTGGGGGGTGGGCCTGGGGAAGGAGACGAAATGGGCAGAAGAGGAAAAAAATCAGGAAAAGCAGATGGAACCAGCTGCAAAATTCCCTTAGAAAGTGAAACTCTAAGAAACTGAGGGCTATAGTTCAACACTGTGGTTTTCTGAGTAAATATGATTCTCCCTGTGCTGGAAGAAAGAAAATTAGAGGACTCTGGAAAGAAAAGGGTTTCTAGTGAGAAATGATGTGCCAATGAAAGTTCTTTTAAGGCATCCATTGCCTGGGGAGGGAGACGTACAGATGCTGAGATCACTTAAGTGAGGGTAAGAGGAACTCAGTGTTTAGTTCCCTTTCAGTTCCTTTGTTCCCAAACAGACTTCAGCCCTTGGACTTATGACCAAGAACAGTTCAGTAAGTGGCCAGAGGCTGCTGAGAATCCCCGGGCCTGCTAAGGGTAGAGCAATACACAGGAAACTCTACCAAGTCTTTTTTTTTCACATGAAGGGTTTTGGACTATTAAGACTTTTTCAGACAGCGACTACAGAGGGAGGGAGGGGAGGGGAGGCAGAAAGACAGTGAAAGAGAGAATGTGAGCTTAAGGAAGACATGCCTGATATTTTTATTTTCCCTATTATGAATTTTAAAAAAGAAAAAAAGAACAACAGTAAAAATAGGAAGATAGCCATTCAGATAGCACAATCTCAAACCCAGGTTCTCTTTTCCTGTAGTTCCTTGATATTCTGTATCCAAAACCATGATCTGAATCTTTTTAAAAGACTCCTGAGAATCTGGTTGCAGCCCCTGGCTGTGCAAGAAGTGGCAGCATTGGAACAGCGGACATGTTGTTTATAGTTATCCAAACCAACACCTTCCTTAATGAGAAAGGAAGCAATAAAACAGGAATAATGGACAGAACAGCTGGTCTAATCAGTCCTGGCAGGAGGCCCACCCTCCACAAGGAGCCAGAGTCCATTAATTCCCGCATTTCATGTATTTGGAAATCAACCTTCTCCAGGACTTCAGGAGAACAGTAGCTTTTTAAGTAATCTGAGCTGGTCCTCTCCATAGTTACACAGAGCTGGATGACTTCTGGAAGCTTCTTAAACCCTATCTACACTCAGAGCTCTTCAGTGCCTCTCAGTAGTCTTGATTCCTTGCTGTACAATGGTAAGAGGAGAGCTCAGTACTTTTCCTACACTATTTCCACCCTTACTGTGTGGTTTTTGATTGCACATTTGCTTACTTATGCTATTGAGAGGAAGGGACCATATATAGATGGTGTCCTCTCTAGTCTCATGCTCCTTCCTACGTTCTGGATCTTATCATTTCTTCCTTGGTCTTCCTGCTCCTACTGCCTTTCTCTTCTATCCATCCTCCACACTGTGGCATTTGTTAATCTCAGTGTACGAACACTCAGCTCTTCTTCAGAGGCAGCAGTGATAATCACTTCAGCTCAAGGGGAGGTCTCTTCGATTAGGTAGAAGATGTGCTACAAGCAACTTGTTTCTGAGGATATGAAAAGCAGTTATTAGAAACTCACAGGTTAAGGCACTGACTGCCTTATTTAACTCGGTATGCAAATACCTTCATCATCACACCTTAGTCACTTCTCCCATCCCTCCATAGAAGTCCTGTGGATCGCTACATAGAACAGACACATCACTTCAACTGCTCTATGTTGCATTGGGTTTTTAGTAGTTAACTTCCTCCTTCCTCTTTCACCCATGCTTCTGATGTCTTTTTCAAGGTTTATTTCAAATGTTACTTCCCCTGTGAGACATTCCTCCAACCTTCAAAGTCATTTTCTATTGTGTTCCAAAGTTATTTGAACCTATCTCTGACCTTGACTATGTTTTACTTAGTTGTACTTTTACATATTTTTCTTTTTTATGTCCAATAGAATTCTTGACAATTATTTTGGATTAGTCCTTACTTTACTTATTAAATAAATGAATGGAAGAGACAGACAAAAAGAGAAAAATAATATTTTAATGGTGAAGGGGCTACATTTCAGAGAAGGCTAGTGATCACCAGATAACATAAGCAAATACCCAAATAAATGCTCATAGTTCCAGTCTGAGGCTCCCTTACTTTTTAATCAATTTTTTTTTTTATAAAAGCCCCAAACTTCTGGTTGACTAAACTGTCTCCATATTTAACATGCCCTTCTAAGTTAGACAAGCTGGACTACTCTGAGTTCACTCATTCCAATATATCATCACATTCCTCCTGATTTATTTCTTCTGTCTAATGTACTTTCTGTCAGTTTCATTAATTTTTTTCTGTGTAATTTCTTTTTATCATCTCTCTGTTTATTTTCTTTTGGTGTCAGATTGATTTTTAATTTCTGGCTTCAGTTTCTGTGACATTTTTAGGATTAAAAATTGTTTTCTCAGCTCTTGTTATCTCAAACTACCATACGATAAGTTAATGTAAGTGCAAAAAAAATTAAAATAAACAAAATAAAGACACTAGGGAAACAAGGAAATTATAAGCATATATAAGAAAATAAGGAAGAAAGCTTCACAGCATACCAACACAACAACACATTTAAGGGTAAGTGCTAGTGAAGAGAGATTGGAGAACAGGTATTTGCACTTAAATCACTCTACCTGCCTTTTCTAGTCCTTTTTCTTTTTTGATTAACCCATTTCTTAGCCTTACTGGACACTTCACTCATTTACATGCCATAATTTCCTTTTCTTTTCTTTTCTTTCTTTATTTTTTTGAGACAGGGTCTCGCTTTGTAGTTCAGGCTGGCCCTGAGCTCAGCCTCAAACTCACATCACAGCAATCCTCCTGCCTCTGCCTCCCAAGTGCTAGGATTACAGGCGTGAGCCACCACGACCAGCACTATGGTATGTGGTACCGATTGCGGCTGGGCGTGAGTCTCCACGACCAGTATAGGTATGTGGTTACCGGGGATTGAACCCGGGTCCTTGCACTTGCAAGACAGGTGCTGGAACCACTGAGCTAAATCCCTGGCCTACATGCCATAATTTTCACCAGCTTTTTACTGTTATTCAAGATGAACTCTATCATCCTCCCAGTTCCATGTTGAAACTTAGAAGATCACTCCAAATTGCCCCTTCCTCCTGAAGAAACTTTTTGTCCCAAAGAGCAATTCTTCTCAGAGCAACTCCTCCAAGGGTCTCTAGACAGTACATTCCTTCACACGGTCATTCCGCTGCACATGATAAGACCTCCTCATGCACTGAACCATTGTGTATACAAAATATATGCCTGTAGGCCAGTGGCTGAAAGCGATGGCTTGAAAAGCCTTGTCCTATTATACCATTTCTTGCCTAATATGATAACATTCAAGTTGTATTCAGTCCACACTTCTAGGATAGCCACCCCAGATTGTCAGCGGACTTTGGGCTCAAATTGATGTTTTTTGACCAAGGGCATTCAATATTCTTCTTTGAAAGTGTTCCTAACTTTTATTTTATTACAAAATAAATGGTCAATAAGTATGCAAGATACAGAATAGTGAAAAAGGGTGAATATGGTTCTGTAGTAAAGTGGATTTTGGTTTGAATTCTAATTTTACTACCTTATTTAGCAAGCTCTGCAAATTACATTTCATCAATGGATAGTAATACGTGATGTATTCAGTAAAGGGCATCTGTAACCTAGAAGTTTCTACAATTACTGTATTTTTGTAAATTAGTATTGTATTTTTCATAATTTAATGCTTTTAAAGTGAGAATACTTCATAATCATTGCTGATTAATAATGTCTTCATTTATCTTTTCTTCCAGCCATTATTAAATTGGTGGAGCATTCTACAGTTATTTGTACCAAAGACTGAAGGAAATATCTATGTCTGAGACTCAGGGCTATCAAGGTTCGTAGGTTGATAGTGCTTAAAAATTTGGGAATTTTTCTTGATAAACATACTTAGGCTAGATCCTCCTGTAATATCATTAGTGTCTAACATGTGAAGGAGAAGAGCCGTACTTCCCTTAGGCCATATACTACAGTGGAGTCAGTGAGCTTAATTTACTGGGAGGCTCAGGGCATTTAAACCTCTAGCCTCCTCCTTGACAGGCAGCTAATAGTACATTGGGAAGGGTTTTACTAATGTGCTCTTCATAAGCTAGGACAGCTCCACAATTTGCAAATTTACTTTTCTTCCTTTTTCTTGAAGAGGTACCTATTGTACAAGCCTCAAGCTCCTTTAAACTTAGAATTGAGTGCGGGAGGATCCCGCAGAAACTTTATCGACTTCTTACCCCACAAGCAGTAAGGCGGTCCTCTGGTTCACTTTCCCCACAGTGCTCAGGCCCCCAGCTCCCGAGCAACCAGCTTGGGCGAAGGAACCCGCAGAGACTGCATATTCTTGTCCACACACACTGGATATATGAGGCTGCAGTGCTGGAACTTATGCAGAGGCCTTCAATACATAACTACCCTGTCAGCCACAACAACAACAACAAAAAAACACTCACTGGAAGAGTGAATAAGTTCTGTTGACTACAGCCATTGGTGAGATCGTGGAGTGATGTCATCCACAGGACCGCGGACTCTTGCAGAAGTTATGGCTTCTCTCTCTTTACAAAGTGATTGCAGAGTTGCAACTTGCAGGAGTTCATTGGGCTCAACTCAGGCAATTACAGCCAGAATCTAGACAGGGGACACCGGGTGCCTCCCTGCGGGTGGTCATCCCTGGTCTGTGTGCTACTGCCCATACCATCTACAGAAGAAACCAGATCCGTGCTGTGAAGAGGCCTTTTGGTAGTGTTTTTGTCTTTGTTTTTTTGCTGCTGTTGTTGTTCTTTTTCTTTCTTTTTTTTTTTTTTTGACCTTTCTTTCGTTCTTCATTTCTCTACTCTCTTGTTCCTGAATCTGTTCAATTTCAGTTTTCTTCTCTCAGCTGCTCTTACTTTGACAGGAGAGGGAAAATAGTCTCCTGTTAGTCTGTTGCTGCTGAATACTCATATGCTTTTGTTCTTTATCCATTCTTGTCCTCTGGTCAGTGCCGGTTCCCAGAAGTTAATGCATTTTAGTAATGTTTGTGGGATGCTACTGTTTTTATCCTAAGACTATTTAATTTTCCAGTTTTCTTCATTAGTGGCTGTACTCTCATTTTCCCTATAATTGTGCTCCTAGTTTTTCTATAAGCTTCATGAATTACTATTATCTTTTGAAACTCTAGTACCTTTCAGTGCAATGAGAATCCAGGTACACTGCAAAGTTGGTTGAGAACAAAGGTTTCTCTCTTAATTTTTTATTTATTATTTCAAAAGAAATATATAACTTTCAATCTTACTTCCATGATTTTCCAACTAAGATGTCCAGAAAGAAGTCACATAATATTACTGTTTGATTGAGACTAGAAAAGTTGGACTTTATTTGATATCAGAAATAATCATTAGCAATGATGATATTAACCAAAATATAATGCTCAATCCCTCTGGCCATACATATCTAAAGGTAGAGTGCTCTGAGAGAGTCTATCCTTTGCCTTAGTCTACATGTTACTTTCTCTGGGAAGACTTCTCTTTCTTTACAAAGTAATGAGTATTTTCCACAGTGGGCTCCTGTAGCACACTATTATAGGAGTCTTCACATCTTACCATCATTGTCTTCAACAGTTTTTTCTGTTAGACCAGAAAGTCTATAAGGATGATCCTCCTATCAGTCTTGCTCACTACTTTATTCTCAGGGGCTTGGAAAATACTATAAATGTTATAAACTGTTGATGAATGAAGAGAAGAAAGAAAGAAAGGATAGAAAGGAAGGAAAGGATCCTTCACATATTGAGGAAGCCAACTGTTCAGTTTATTTAATATTCACGATACAGTAATAAGGACAGTGCTTTTGGAAATATTTCCTTTATGTCTAGGATTTTTCCAACTCCTTCCTGTGCTTATTAAATTGCAGAAAATAATATTAAAAAGTGTTATTTCCTTCCATGATTCCTCTAGGAAATGAAGATACAAATAACAGAGTACAAATGACCTAAACCAGAGTGGTTCTTCTTGGTTCTTACATCACTGTTTTGGAGTCAGCCCTGCTGTCCACACGATACCATCTGCACTGTGTCCTAAACATCTCTCACTCTCCTATCCGACTCTTTTCTGCACTGTTGGAATCTCATTTCTTTTTCAGTCACTTCCCAATTTGCAGATGATCATCTATATTCTAACAGAAGGGAAGAACTGTGTGGATCATCTGAAGGAATGGGGCGTCTAAACATATCTTTGGCTTCCAAAATATCATGTAGAGTTTTTATATAACCAGATAATTTGCTCACTGCTTATGAAACAGAATTCTTGAAGTGGCAGTCCAAAACTGGAAACCACAGCTGTATTTAGCTATTGAGTCATTGCCTTTTAGGTGCCAAAAACATCACCTATTGTGTATTATCCAAGGTTCAAATTGAAGAGGGAACTGTGAATGGAGGGTAAAGGTGCCATAGAGCTTCTCTAGTCACAGAGATTAATATTAAAATAACTGTAATAGCTGTAACAATAATTATAAACAGTCAGAACCACTATTCAATAAGAATTAACAAAATAACCTCATGAGACCTCCCTGAATTTCCTGAAAGGGAGAGAAGACAGTATGTTCATTTTCAGATGAAGAAACAGAAATAAGTGACTAGGCCGAGGAAACACAACAGAAGCTGAGTTCCAGCACAGGCCGTCAGGTCTGAAATCCTGTGCTCCATCTCCCATTTAAGTAGCCTCACCAGAGCTTTATCAAGCTCTCCCACGTGGCTCTATTTTGGCAGGGAATCTGTCCTTTTTTAGTCACTGTGGGCCTACAGGGTGGGCCACGAGGACTTCTCTTAACGTTTAATAGACAGATGTTGCATTTAAGGTGACATGTCAACTCGCTTGGCTTTGGGATCCATTGCAGGGGTTGGGACAACATGTTTCTATGCGGGCTGGGGCTCACGGAGATGTGGCCTTGTGATCTGCTCCCCTTCTCTCTGGTCCTCTTCCCCTACTCTGCTTCCTTGTTGCCATGAACTGAACAATTTTGCTCTACTTGCTCTTCTACCATGCTGTCCTGCTCCCAAGCCAGCCAGCCATGGCCTGAATCACCATACACCATGGTCCAAATTAAAAATCTTCTCTTTGAGTTCTGGGTGTCAGGCATGTATCAGAAACAAGAAAAGTGATGAATGCAAGAAGAAATAAAGATTCTGGGGTCAATTCTCAGCTGAGGTTCCAGGTATATAGACATTTAAACCTTACTTGGCCAGTTCCTGAACTGATTTTGTGAGCTTGTAGGAAAAATACTGAGTCACTCTACTCGCATTGCCAATTGGAGAACACTGGGAAAAGCTGAAGCAACAGATCCTACTCTGGTCCTGGCTCTCAACTCCCCGGGGTGGGCAAAATGTGAGCTGTGTAACCTATTTCACAGAACTGCAAAAAACAGTCCAAGAAGTCAGCTGGAACCAGAAGAGACCTAGAATAGCAAAAACAATCCCAGGCAACAAAGACAATCAGGTGGTATCACAATCTCAACTTTAAACTACACTACAAACCCACTGGCATAAAAACAGCATGAAACTGGAAAATAAACAGGTCTGAAGATCAATGGAACAGATTAGAAGATGCAGGAACAGCTCCAGATGTGGGAAGCCACCTTATCTTTGACAAAGCAGCCAAAAACCTCCAATGGAGGGAAAATAGCCTCTTTAATAAACAGTGCTGGAAAAACTGGAAAAACCTGCCAAAGAGGCAAATTATATCCATATCTTTCACCATGTACTCTATCAAAATAGAAATAGATCAAAGATCTAAATATTACAACAGAAACATTAAATCTGCTAAAAGAGAGTTAGAGAACTCTTGAAGACAGTGGGTCAGAAAAAGACTTTATGAATGAAACTTCAGTTACAGGTGAACTGGCACAGAGAATCAACAACT
The DNA here is from genome assembly GCA_004026965.1 of Petromus typicus. Lineage (NCBI taxonomy): Eukaryota > Metazoa > Chordata > Mammalia > Rodentia > Petromuridae > Petromus > Petromus typicus. Next base: position 28,777 of record PVIR01005974.1, read on the forward strand.
GGACCCTCATCTTATTCAAAAGCTTCTTCACAGAGAAGCCAAGAGGGCAAAAAGACAGCCTACAAAGTGGGAGAAAATGCTTATCAGGCATTCCTCAGACAAAGGAGAACTATCTAGAATATTTAAAGAACTTTTTAAAAACTAGGTCCCCCCCAGTTTAATGACCCAATTTAAAAACACAATTCTGAAATGAATAGACATTTTTCAGATGAAGAAGAGGCAGCAAAAAAGTATGTGAAAAAATACTCAGTATCACTGATCATTTGAAAGAAGAGATGGAAACAACACTAAAATTTCATCTCACTCCAGAAAACATGGCTGCTAGAAAGAAAATAAGCAACAAGTAATACTGGCAGGTCTGTGAGGACAAAGGAACCTTTCTGTACTGTTGGTGGGAGTGTAGACTGGTACAGCCGTTGTGGAAATCATTGTGGAGATTCCTAAAAGAGCTAAGACCAGAAATTCCATCTGACCCAGCTATTCCTCTCCTGGGTATCTTCTTAAAAGAATTAAAATCATCCAATGAGGAATGATTATAATGTATTATAATGTATGTATAATATTTAATGTATGAATAAACTCAATTTATTTTAAAAAATTAACTAAAAGCATCATACTGTAGTGACATATGAATACCCTGGTTTATAGTGGCACAGAGTAAAATGGCAAAATCTTGGAAACAGCCCACATGCCCATTAACTGGTGACTAGATAAAAAAGACTTTTAAAAAATAAATAAAATAGAATACTACTTGCCATAAAGACTGATAAACCAGAGACATTTATAGCTAAATGGATGCACATTGAGGACACACTCTTAAGTGCCTCCACCTGAGGCACTCTGAGTGCCTCCTGAAATAAATAGAACACGTGTAAATACTGAATAGTTTCTCTTGTGTGAGAAACTGCAGAGTCAATGAAGAGGGCTGGGAATTTAGCTCAGTGGTTCTGGCATCTGTCTGGCAAGCGCAAGTTCCTGAGTTCGATCCTGGTACCACACATCCCAGTGTTGGGCGTGGTGGCTCACACCTGAAATCCTAGCACTGGGGAGGCAAAGGCAGGAGGATTACATAAGTTTCAGTCTAGCCTGGGCTACATAATGAGCTCAGGGCCAGTCTGAACTACAAAACGAGACCCTGTCTCAAAAAAACAAAACAAAACAAAACAAAGAAAATAAAAAACAGTATGTGAAGACCAAACTCTAAAATAGATAGTGTAAAATAGGAAGAAAAAGCTCAAAAATGTGGAGGGAAAAGAAAGAAGAGAAGGAAAAATATGAGAAAAGAAGGAAAAAATGCAAACAAAGTTTTTATAAATAGGAAAGGGTTGGAAGGGTGGAAGGAAAGTAAGGGAATGGGGAAAAAAATCAACCAAGATGTATCACGTACAGGTACAGATTCCTAAGGATAAATGTGGTCATAACATATACCTAAAATGTGCCAACAAACTTAAAAGAAAAATAATGTAGGTTGTGGTGAGTAATCTTCTCATAAATGGATGTTGTAACCACAGATTCTGAGCCATTGTGGACAGTGGGATGGAAATCCCATGAGTTCATTATCAAAGACTGTGTTCTGGAAACACATCCAGCAGATACAATTTAGAGAAATAGTTGGCCAGAGTTTTGAAAAAGAGAATTAGAAAAAGAACACTAATTAAAGAAATAACTTAAGGCCCACTAAATGAATCAAGGCAAATGGAACTGTGGAAGGTGGTGTCTTTCAAAAGTGACTCAGTAATATTTCTAGTCCTAAGTGCTCTTCCAGAATCTTGCCACTCCATCAAGAGAGGAGTGAATTTCTTTTCTCCTGGAAACTCCCTGGACTTGGTGACTGCTTCATAGGTGGAATAAGCAGCTGAAAGTAATGCATCTTCAACTTGCTTTCTTTATGGGCATCTGACTTAGACCCTTTGGAGGAAGTCCAGGCTACACATACACTTCATAGATAAGTATATCAGCCTCAAACAGTGTCCTAGTTGATAGCTGACATTGCCTGTCCGACACTTGAGGACACAAGGTGAGAGAGTCCAAGGTCTGACTTTGGAGTTACTCTCATCTTTTTTTTTTTTTTTTTTTTTTTTTGAGACAGGGTCTCACTTTGTGGTTCAGGCTGGCCCTGAGCTCAGCCTCCAACTCACATCACAGCAATCCTCCTGCCTCTGCCTCCCAAGTGCTGGGATTACAGGTGTGAGCCACCACGTCCGGCACTGTGGTATGTGGTTCTGGTTGCTGCTGGCCGTGAGTCTCCACACCCAGTATTGTATGTGGTTACTGGGGATCGAACCCCGGTCCTTGAGCTTGCAAGACAGGCACCGGAACCACTGAGCTATATCCCCAGCCCGAGTTACTCTCATCTTTAAGTACTACAGCTGAGGATTCAACCATTGCAGAGCAGAAGCAAATCATTCCTTCCATGCCCTATGTGAATTCCTGACCCACAGTCCATCAGCATAATAAATTGCTCCTATGATTTGAGATGATTTGTTATTGCCTAGCAAGAGACCACCAGAATAGCTTTGACTTACGAGGATTTCTGGGGATGTTTGAGTAGCCAAATGGTAGCAGTCTCTGCAAGTTTAGCTCTACCCTTCCGGGTTCCTCTTGCAAAAAGGTGTTTTTTTTTTTGTTTTGTTTTTGTTTTCGTTTTTTTTGAGACAGGGTCTTGCTTTGTAGTTCAGACTGGCCCTGAGCTCATTATGTAGCAATCCTCTTGCCTCTGCCTCCTGAGTGCTGGGATTACAGGCGTCAGCCACCACGCCCAGCACTGTGGTGTGTGGTGTTGATTGTTGGTGGTTGTGAGTCACCGCACCTGGCGTAGTTGTACGTGGTTACCAGTGGTTGAACTGGGCCTTTGCGAAGGGCTCTAAGAAGATCCATTGCTCCTCCCTTCAGTGGCACTTCTGGCCCTATTGCTATAAGGCCAATTAGACATGCATTTAAAGATCTGAATTTCAATTTCCAACTAGGTTTTAACTCTTTTCCTTACGCTTCTGGGGCCCTAGATAAATCAGAAGTTAAGCTTAGCCACTACTTCAGGTTTTGAAGTAGTGATGGTTAAGGGTTACGAAGTGGTGCAGAATGATTTAAAATGAGGAGAAAGCAAAGAACTAAACCTCCCACATTTGTGTCTCAAAAACCACTTGGTGTGCTTATCATAATGACAGAACCTTTACTCTTCAGGCTATGATACCACTTCCAATGATCAGCCTTTTATCAGACACGAAGTGGAAAAACCAAAAATGTAGCAACTTGATTATCTCATGCACTGTTATAATATACACACTTGAATATGAATACTTGGTAAATATTTGTTGAATGAAAGAAGGAAATGAGGAAGTAAATCTTTTGGAAATGGGAAGAGGACCAAGAAATGGGGGAAGGTTAGGGGAAGGGAATGTAAACAGAATAAAAATGTTATATAAATTTATCAGCTTCCCATAATGAATTAAATCATTATGTAGTATAAACATGTTCTAATACAAATAAGAAGTTTTTAAAAAAGAATGAAAAAATGAATGAAAATTCTTCCCTCCTTCTACCGAGCAATACTTATATTAGACTAGCATAATGAACTTACAAAATTATGACATTCTACTTTTAGGTAATACATTTCAGTTTGCTCTAAGCAAATACTGAAACTTAAAACTGAGTTCTGTGAGAGTGAAGACTATATCTTATTTCATTTTGTATTCTAAGAATTTGGCTGGCACTTTACTTGGTACTTACTAATTGAATATTAGACACTAGACAAAATATTTTGAATCATTTATTTTCCTTGCCTAGTGGAAGGCACTGTTAGAGAATGATGTTAGTCAGAAGTATTGAGTGCACAGGGATTTAGCTCAGTGGTTCCGGCACCTGTCTTGCAAGCACAAGGACCCGGGTTCAATCCCCGGTAACCACATACAATACTGGGCATGGAGACTCACACCCAGCAGCAACCAGTACCACATACCACAGTGCCAGGCGTGGTGGCTCACACCTGTAATCCCAGCACTCAGGAGGCAGAGGCAGGAGGATTACTGTGATGTGAGTTTGAGGCTGAGCTCAGGACCAGCCTGAACCACAATGTGAGACCCTGTCACAAAAAAACCCCAAAACAAAACAAAAAGTATTGAGTGCAGAAGTCTTACAGGTTTTCAGCCTCTAAAACCCCTTGAGAACAAGAGGACTCAAGAGGCTATTTGTACATGTGTAAGACATTGGTATGAGTAAAAAAATGTGTAAACTCTCACTTTAGATTTAAAAGTTACTTCTTTTTGTGACAGGGTCTCACTTTGTAGTTCAGGCTGGCCCTGAGTTCAGCCTCAAACTCAAATCATAGCAATCCTCTGGCCTCTGCCTCCCAAGTGCTGGTATTACAAGTGTTAGCCACCATGCCCAGGACTGTAGTATGTGATTCTGATTGCTGCTGGGTGTGAGTCTCCATGCCCAGTATTGTTGTATGTGGTTACTGGGGATCAAATCCTGGCCATTGCACTTGCAAGGCATGCACTGGAACCACTGAGCTAAATCCCCGGCCCCTGAAAGTTACTTTTTAATGATTGCTTTAAACAGGATGTTTTTTTTAAGAGTTCATTTTAAAAATGAAGGTATTCATTCATTTGTGGCTCATCTATTCATTCATCCAATATTTATTGAAAGCCTATCTGTTGAAATTTGTTTTATTTGATCAAAAGATAGTTGAGTATGCAAAGTTTTCCCATTCCCTGGAAGAGAATCTAATTGGGCAACAAAAAATGGGCTATCTTCTAAAGACTTGAGGAAACTGTGGGCATTAGATCCTCACAATCAGAATTAATTAACTTAACATATCTCAAAATGTGAATCTAGGACCATCTTAATTATGTGGGATTACTATACAAATAATTATTAAAAATAGAGATGTCCAAGATCCATTCCAGCCATACTAAATTGGAATACCAAGTGAGACTGGAAATTCACTAAGTTTGATTGTACTCAAGTCTGAGAACTAGCAACCAAAAGGATATTGATGACAAGAACTACATACAATTGCTTAATAGCAAATAGCTTCTTCTTTGCAGAAGTAAAATTTTACTTGACTGATTCTAAGACATCTAGGAATAATCTAAATATAGTTCAGCATTGTCAATGCCCATTACCAAAATTACACTAAATGAATGTAATCATTCTCTTTTAAAACTAACCTAAAATAAACCCCAAGAAAAAGAAAATAATAAAGTAAACCTAGCTTTTCGTTATAGACTCACATTTTACAAATGACTATAAAAATGTTTGTTATTAAGATAAAAAGTTTTTAAAAACCATTTATAGTTATACTTAATTTTGAAGGACCAGGATAGAGAGATAAAGAAAAACTTAATATTTTAAAAACTGCATTTCTCATATGGAAGTATTTATTTTTGTTTTAATTAACTTGCAATAAGGGATATGTTCATTAGGTACTATGTGATATTTCAATACATTAAAAAAGGGCAATTAGTATTTCCATCTCTTTATGATTTCTTTGTAGATTTTTTTTT
>PVIR01005974.1:34380-68992 GCA_004026965.1 Petromus typicus
GCCTTGAGCTCAGCCTCAAACTCACATCACAATCCTCCTGCCTCTGCCTCCCGAGTGCTGGGATTACAGGCATGAGCCACCACGCCCGGCACTGTGGTATGTGGTACTGGTTGCTGCTGGGTGTGGGTCTCCACACCCAGTATTGTTATGTGGTTACCGGGGAATCGAACCCGGGTCCTTGCGCTTGCGAGACAGGCGCTGAACCACTGAGCTAACTCCCCGGCCCTTCTTTGTAGATTTTGAGGCTTTCTCTTCTAGTTAGTCATAAATGATGCAATAGACTATTGTGAACTATAGTGACTTACTGTGCTTTATAATACTAGAATTTATTCCTTCTGTTATAATTATATCTACATGTTTCTGCCAAAGCTTCATGTACCCAGAGGTGTTTTATTTTTTTATTTATTTATTTTTTTTGGTGGCCAGACCTAGGATGTGTGATTGTGGATTAAGATGTGACAACTAAATTATCCCACTGACTGGTTTAGTATAGTTTTGAATGTGGATAGTGGGAAAGCCCACAATGGGAAGGATGACATTGTCAAAAATACTTGTAGCTTGGATTGAATGAAAGGGAAAGGGAGGCTTGCTTCTGGTGCTTCTGCTGCCTTCTGCTTGCCTTGCCATGGGCTATTTCTACTCTGCATACTCCCATACTTCCTTGCCTTGAGCCAGCCAATAGTGGACTGAAATCTCTAAAATTCTGAGGTAAAATAAACCTTCCTTCCTTTAACTTGTGAGATTTGGGTATTGTTTTTCCCAGCAATGAGAAAAAAACCCAAGATTAAGGTTACTTTTGTCCAACTGCATTTTGGTATCTGTTGCTCAACTTTCCTCTATCTTTTCTTTCCTATTGTCTTTCTGATCTCCAGTAGACATTATTTTACACATTTTTAGATCAGAACCAACTGTTTTGTTGTCCATTTTAGTGCCCACATACAAGAGGGACTAGGTTGTGTCCTTACTTTTCTGTTTTGACTAATTGCACTGAACATAATGTCCATCGCTTCTGTCCATTTCACCACATTACAGATTTCTTTTTTTCTTATGGCTGAGTAATATTCCATTATATATAGAATGATACAAGATCTCTTTATCCTTTATTTATCAAAGGACAGATGGATATATATATATATATATATATATATATATATATATATATTCTATCTATCTGTTGACTTCTTTATTTCTTAGCAATAAACATGGAAAGCCATGTAAATTTGCTCTTCTCACTTCACTTCTTTTGGATATATACCCAGCAGTGAGACAGGTGAGTCATGGAAGAGTACCATTTCTATTTTTGAACAACCTTCACTTTCTTCTACACAGTGGACTGTAGTAATTCATGTTCCCACCCATAGTATGTAAGCATTGTATTTTCTCTACTTCTTCAAAGTCTTGTCATGGTGCACAGAAACTTTCTGAATTTGAAAAACAGTAAAAAACCATGGTGAAAGGGAGTTCCTGACCAGGCCCATCCATACTGTAGTGTTTTCTTGTTTTTCTTCTCCTGATCTCACAGTACTGAAGCCCAGTGGGGAGCTAGTGGCATTTTCCATGCCTTATCCTCAAACTCACGTCTCTTCCCAGGACATTTTTACTCACTTTCTGAATTTTTCTAATCTGGTCAGAGAGTGTGTCTAATAGACGAGTTTTCAGGAAGTCCATCACTTTGACCACCCGGCCATCAATGTAGCAACTGGAATGAAAAGAAAACAAGAATCAGATAAAATCTTGAGCAGGGAACTACAAATATACTTCTCTAGCTAAAGGTCTTCCACTGGTCTCTCATATCATGAAAGGTTTTGACCCTAAGTCTTTTCAAAGAAAAATATGTCTTTTATTGTATCCTTTCCACCTTCACTTGGGGGCTAATGCAGTGATTTCCTTTTCAATTTTTTTTAAGTGTTTTTGAGACAGGCTCTCGCTTTGGAGTTCATGTTGGCCCTGAGTTCAGCCTCAAACTCATCATAGCAATCCTCCTGCCTCTGCCTCCCGAGTGCTGGGATTACAGGCTTGAGCCACCACGCCTGGCACTGTGGTATGTGGTACTGATTGCTGCTGGGCGTGAGTCTCCACACCCAGTATAGGTATTTGGTTATCCCGGATCGAACCTGAGTCCTTGCATTTGCAAGACAGGCGCCAGAACCATTGAGCTAAATCCCTGGCCCTCCTTTTCAATTTTTGTCATGTAAAATCTTTCGTTTTCCTCTACAGGAACTGACAAGAATTCCATAACACAAATTGTGTAATGGAAAAAAAGTTAGATTTTCCACTTGAGAAAGACTTAGTACTCATTTCACGTTCATCTCTAAGTCTAATTTATAGTAATAAGTGTGTGACAATATCAAAGGATTACTCAAACATTTTCGTAGGTTTATGCAATTTTAAATAAGAAAATAAATATGAAAACAAAAATTTGATTCAGCACAATGAGTGGGTCTCATATGATTTCAGGGTCTAGCTCACTCTCCTGGCAAAATACCTTATAGTCATCCATCTCCTGCTACCTAAGGGATGAAAAAATGAGTGAATTGGAGAGAAAAATAAAAGTGTAGCTAATGGTGTAAATTAAAGTCCTCAAGTACTTTCCTAAAACAGTAAAGAGCTGGTATGCATTGGTTTCTTCTTTTGGTCTGGTTTTCATTAGGAAGCTTAAGTGAAGCATCAAGTTGTGCCGACACTATGTTGTGAACATATGCCTCAGACAAGCCTATCTAGCTTTATGGGGTCTTCCTTTGTGGGCTCTCTATTATGAAGCCTAAGCCCAATGTCAGTGACCTTTGTTACCTCAAACACTTTCATCTGAATCTTTGCCAAATTCTGAATTGAATAATTTTTAAAATGTGTATGATTCTTGTCTGTCTTTCCCCCTTACTTCTGCTGCTTACTACCTGTGTGATATTGGATTCCCTTTATTTAAGTTGGATTTAAAAGAATTCAAATCCATATACATAGTACTTTTCACAGGGTTATTATATCAATCACATAAAGAAAAATGGTAACCATAGAAACTGTCATATCAAATGTATCTAATAACCAAATCTCTGGTGTTTGGTAACCCCAGATAGCAGAGAGTTAGAGTGAAAGATTATGGGATATAGGGGGAAGGGAAAGTTACTCATTGTAGAATACGAAGAAGACAAGTATAAAGACTGGATTCCCAGCAGGCAGTTGGCAGAGGGAGTTGGCTTGCTGTTACTGTCCACTAATGCCTAACATTTTAGTTTTATGGATCCATAAACAGTCCATTTCATGGGCTGGGTATGTAGGTCAGTGGTTATGGCACTTTCCTCACAAGCTAAAGGTTCTGAGTTCAGTATCCAGTACCAAAAAAAGAAAAAGGAAAACAAAAACGACACAATGACAACAACAAAATAACAATCAAGTTCCTTCCTGTGTCATGTGGGAAATTCCAGTAAAAAATTTGGTTTAAGTCTAATTAGAGCTCATTTTTTACCTTATTTTTAACCTAATGAATGGGAATTAATTATTCTCAGTCTTGGATTATTCATGAGACATTGCTGTTCACTGGAGCAGGAAAGCTACAGGCAGACAATGTTGTCTTAATTGTACAGGCAAGAAGTGATCTAACTCTAAAGGAGAGTACAGCCATATCAGAGGCAGGGAAAGAAGAGAAAACTCATAAAACTTATGTAACAGGTAAGAGCAAGAAAAAGAGTTAATGATGATCACAGACCTATGAGTGAACATTTCTGAGAATACTGGTACTATATACCTACAGTCTAGTTAGATTGGCGTATAGATTTCCAAGGGAGATGAAGAATCTGTTTGAGATATCAAAGATACAGACTGTCAAAGAAGAAATACACACCATGGTCATTGGAAATATGAGAAGGAATGAAAGGGTAGAGAAGGCATATTGACCTGGGGCTCTTCTTCAGTTTATAAATAACAATTGAAGCCATGCCTGCATGTAAGCTTTCTAAGCAAATAAGGAAACTTAAGAGAATATCAAAGATTCTTTCCAAACAGCCCTACACATTACTTCCACTTTTGACCTCCTAAACACTCCCCAACCTGACCATCAGCATCCTCAGTCTGGGTTTAATTCACATTTGGATGTCAAAGGAATTCCAATACGATATTGAGAAATATCAACAGCTTTCACTTACAAGTTTATACACATATTTATTTTGAACTATGGAAATAGGGACTTTGGTCATCTGAACCTAGTATTATTTTGAAGAGAGGGGATTATTTAACCACAGAGTATGAATCTGATAAATCTTTAAGCCTCTTTCTCCAATACTCTTAGATAATTAACTTATGTGAATGTGAAGCTTCTAAGAAAACATTTGTGTAGATGACCTGTGGCTATCTGAAAAATTCCTTCTTTTTATAGATCACTTTGTTTCTGATGGTGGCTGTCTGTAGTTACAGGTACAATATATCAAATAGGTCTAAACATACAGGACACTTTGGTAATGATATAGTGCTAAAAATAACAAAGAATTCTTACTTTTCTTTTTGGGAGGCTGTGTGAAGGGAAGCTGGGGATCAAACCCAGGGCCCCACGCATGCCACACAAACACTTTTATCACTGAGCTCCAACAGTAGTGTTTCCTAGCAAACACTGGATAAAGGAAAATAGAGCTAGAGCCCAACTGTGCTGATCAGTGCTGGAAAAGAACTCCCTTTGCTTTTCTGTCTTTCTCAGTGAGAAGAGAAAGTTGACTCGACTATTCATAAGTCTCCACAAGAGTTTATTTAGCAATGGCTGCAAAAGATTCCAAAAAACAAATAAATCAGAAAATAAAAGGAAAGGGGGGGATGATTCATCAATTAGAGGTGTTCTGGCAACTTCCACATAAACTCTCACAGCATGGCTTCAAAATCACTTAGACTGACACTTTCGAACAAATCATAGTTCTCTTTCAAGCTCTCTTGAGACTTAGGTGTCTCCGGCTCTCGGCTGTCTGAGCTGTTTAAAAAACTGAATCCAAGAAAAGCTGTGCTCTAACGATCTTTTTAGTAACTGCTACACATGCAGTAAGGTTGAAACTTTCACACAGTCAAAAAGTCTCAATAATGAGAATCTTTATTCCTGTCTCCAGATTGGCGGGTCATACCAAGCACACATCAGGCAAGGGCCAAGGATAGAAGAACACACAAAATAAATGAAACTATTTACCAATTAACTTACCAAACTCTCTTGTCCACCTTTACATTTTATTTTGGGTTCAATGCACTTATCATCTTATTTTATTTAAAATAGTTCTCTTTATTTTTATTACAAAAGAAATGTTCACTGTAGGCAAATTAGAAAATGAGCACAAATTAAACTGAAATATGAAATGAAAAATGACCTCTAAGTCTGACAACTGGAGAGACTTGTTAATATTTCGCTACCAACTTTCAGGATTGTCTATAATTTAGATGCATAAAATTTCCTAAAATTGGATATAGAAATTTATTCAGGTCCTATTCTACTAACATATACATTTCAGAACTGCCACCCCACTACTAAAATATTCAAGCCTGTGTCACAGGGATATTGACAGAACATCAGAGACTCCTGGTCAGAGCATCTTATTCTAATTTCAGCTTCTCTGTGGACACTAACAGGTTTTCTGGCAGAATTGGATCTTACCTCAGTCAGCCAGGCTTTACCAGCAACGCCATTCACAGCTACCTTTTTCCCAGATGCCTCAGTTCAGTCTCCAGGTCTACACTACAGCTAGTCACTTATGCCCATTAGCCTCTTAAAATATTTAACAGGCAGAGTTTGTTGGCTCCAGGGCCAGCTGGTTTTGTTTACCTGGCCTTTTACTTTAAGAGGAAAAAACCTTTGCCCCTTATTATCTGACCCCTTCTTTTATTTCAGGTAATTGCATTACTGCTGGAATCCTGGTGTTGAGGAATTTCCGGACCTATTTTGTTGCCTGCTGCTTTCAAGGAAGGGGGCAGCCTGCTTAGAATTCTAACACCCAGCCCGTTCACCGGGCAGGTAATTCCATAAAACCTGGGTGTACCCCACCAAAGAGGTAGAAGCTTGGATAATCATTAGAAAAACCCCGCTGACTTATAAAACCTATTCTGACACCTCAGAGCCAGATACCGGAGAATGGAGAACACTGCCTTAGGTCTCTACGAGGCTTTATAAATTGCACTTGCCCTTCTCCAAAAGCCCTCACTCTGGGCTCCTGCTGAGTACATTTTTCATCACACCTGCCATGGAACTTTCCATCTGAAGCTACATTATTTTCCATCTTTTCTGCAGTGGGGTCAACCTTCTTAGCCTGTACCCAGAATTACTATGGGCAGGAAAGTTTAAATGAAATGAACACTATTAGAAAGAAAAATCCTAGGGGATATAGATGTTTCTCTGGCTTTCTTAAATGGGTTTGTTATCTATGCAGGAGTCAGCCTACAGAATAAAATGTGTAGTTCAAGAATTTGAGATTACTATGGAAACTATTATAGAAAAATGGTACATGTGAAGGTCAAGGCTGTGGCTAATCCCACAGGTGAATAATAGTGCTCAACAAATATATTTAACAGAAGAGTCAGCACCTGCATAATTTAACCCATCGTAAACCAAAGGAGTGTCTTCAAAGTACAGGAGCTGTGTGGAGGACTTTTTAGGAATCTTCTTTCTTTGTTTTAATTCCTTGCCACACTTTGGGTCATAAGCCTCACGCTGAGACTATTTTCCTTCATGTCTCCAAAGTTCTGTATGGTGAGATCTTGTGCCTCTGCAGAGGTTCAGCAGCTGGACTTTGATTCTAGCGATGTGGAGGAGAGCCGTCAGTGTAGCTGGGAAAGAAAGTGGGGCGAGACCTATGCAGCTCTAGCTGTGGGGGTGGGCTCTGAGTGAGTGCTTCTGGGAATTTTCAGAGTAGTAGCAGATGACACTACAAGAATAGTGGGCAGGAGTAGATCAATGCCTCTCGGGTCTGAAACTTACACACTTTGTGGGGTCCTCTTTGAGAGAAAATGTATACAACTCGAAGTTAGGCTCAAAAGCAAATATTTATATAGAAAGACAAAATAAACGACAAAACACTGATACATTGAAAGAAGCAAGTCTCTTTTTCTTCTGAAAGCTCCTTAGGCAACTTTCCAGAATGTACCTAGGAATCCTTCCCAACAGCAGTCTGCTCCATCTGTTTAGCTCTAGGAACATCCTACAACTCTCAGGAACCTCCATCCATAGAAATAAATGCAAGAGAAGAGCTTCAAGCTTATCTCATTAGCCTCCTAGGAAGTCTAACTGCGGGGCATAAATAATAGGAATGACAGGATCTAGATTGTCAGAACCCAACCATTTATGTGCACTACTCTATTTCCAAAGTACAGTGTTTGTAAACTGATAGTTGCTTATCCAGTTGCCACATGCTTTTCTTGGCCTCTTTTCATATATTTGTCATTATTTGTGTCAGAATAGCATAATTTAACCATGATAAAATAATTTACTGACTAGGTGAATAGCAAAGAGAGAAGGGAGGGACTATATCTATATCGATCTATCTCTATATGAATATGTAATGTATATATTATATATAATATATACATCATGTCATATTATGTATAGATATGTACATGATGTGATAAATACAGAATATATCATAATGTAATTATATATATATATTAGTTTTTTCTTGTTTGCTAGCTATTTTGCAGGTTGTGTCTTTTCATCATTGTGATACTTCCTATCTTGCAGATTAGAAACTGACTCAGAGGTTTATTAAGTCAAAAAACCATAAATTACATAGATTCTAAGAAACAGATGCCTAATACCTTTCTTTTTCTATTCTGATTCGCCAAATGTCTGTGCTGCAGGTCACTGCTTCCTTTGTCCTATAATCAAGTGTAATTGCTTTTCCAATGCCTATTTCAGTCATTTAGACTCTCAAACAATAATGGGCTATACTCCGATTTTCTAACAAAGTGAAACAATTACATATGACACAATAAAATAAAAACAAAACAAAATAATACCAAAGGTAAATATTGAGGAGATGAGCAAAGGTACAGAGGTGGTATACTTCTTTCTTTGCAAAAATATTAAGATATTTTAGCAATTGTTAGGGGAAGAAAAATGGGCTCTGTAGTCTAATAAATTTAGGAAATGGTGGATTAGAATCAAACTAAGTACACTTTCTGCTCAGCTATGATAAGATGACTGGTATCGGAATTTCCCTTGGGTCACAGACAATAAGAAATCCAAGACAAAACATATAAAATAATCTTTTGTGGGAAGTATATAGCAACAACTCAAGCCGTGATTGCTAAGTGGCCGGGGATTTAGCTCAGTGGTTCCGGTGCCTGTCTTGCAAGCACAAGGACCTGGGTTCGATCCCCGGTAACCATATACCATACTGGGTGTGGAGACTCACCCCAGCAGCAACCAGAACCACATACCACAGTGCTGGGCATGGTGGCTCACACCTGTCATCCCAGCACTCGGGAGGCAGAGGCAGGAGGATTGCTGTGATGTGAGTTGGAGGCTGAGCTCAAGGCCAGCCTGAACTACAAAGCCAGACCCTGTCTCAAAAAAACCAGAAAAAAAAAAAAGAAAGAAAAAAGAAGCTCTGCCTATAAATGAGTAAGGCTTGGAAGAGACATCTAGATACAAGTGGTCTGACATAGAAGTTTGTTTCTTCCAAATGACAGTCGAATTTATTTCACTTTAAGAGTATGGTCTCAAGGTGAATCTATTCAATTAAAAATGTCTCAAGCTTATCCAAAATACATGTTTAAATACAACATTGTTTCCCAGATGTGAGAAACCAAAAGTGGAAATAAACACTAAAATTTATAATATATATTGAGAAATGCGAAGAAAATGTTCAAATGAGAAAGGGAACACAGTAGAAGAGAGAAGGAAAGGAAAGGACAGAAGAAGGAATAGAAGGAAAAATGGAAACAAAGCTTTAAAGGGGAATAGGAAAAGGAATCAAGATATATAATGTACAGGTACAAATTCCCTATAATGAATGTTATCATTATACATATTTACACTGTACCAAGAAATATTTTTGCTCCAAAAAATAAGTAAATAAAATGACTATTCAATGCTGGTATACCTGGAAGACGGCCTTGTGTTTATCATTTTGTTTATCATTTATCCGTGTGTTTATCATTTTATCATTTTGTGGCTTGTCATTTGACTTTCCCATTTATCCAGTAAAAATGAGAAAGACATTATTAGAGACACAGGGAACAGCTCCTCCATTGCTACTTCATCCTCAAGTGACACATGACTTCTGCTCACATGAATTTGAAATGGGGCCCCCTCTTGTGAGTGGGGCAGAGAAAGATGGGTTCCGGCTGAGCAAGGACTTCTTTACAATGGCTCTTCACTTTAAAAGGAATTACAAATTCTTACTTAGTAAACTATCTCGTGCTATCCAGGGAGGCAACCTAAGCTTCACCTCATGCACTTCCTCTCTCAGCAATCATGTCTTTTTTTTTTTTTTTTTTTAGGTTTTTTGAGACAGGGTGTCATTTTGTAGTTCAGGCTGGCCTTGAGCTCAGCCTCCAACTCACATCACAGCAATCCTCCTGCCTCTGCCTCCCGAGTACTGGGATGACAGGCGTGAGCCACCACACCCGGCACTATGGTGTGTGGTACTGGTTGCTGCTGGGCATGAGTCTCCACTAGGCAGAATTTCTTGGAGGTGGCTGGATCTAGGGTAAGTGAATATGGGTCAGGGGTGTGTAATAACTAAGTTCATTTAGTATAGTTCTGGACATGGATAATGGGAAACCTCACTATGGATGTGGGTGGCACCAACCAAAAGGCTTGTAGCCTGGATGGAATATAAAGCTAATAATGGAAGGCAGGCTTGCTGTTTCACCGCCTTCTGCCTGCTCTCCTGTGGACTGTTTCTCCTCTGCTATGCTGCCCTGTCTTGGAACTAGCCAACTATGGATTGAAACCTCTATAAACTGTGAGCTAAAATCAACTTTTCCTCCTTCAGCTGAAGAATGTTAGGTATTTTGTCTCAACAAGGAGGAAGTAACTAAGATACCTCTGACACTCATCAATTTGGGAGAACAATTTGTGTTACATTAAGTAGTACATAACAAACCACAACAAAATTACCACAACAAAATTCCACTATGTTAATCTATTTGGCCAAGAGTTTGCAATAAAGAAATTTCCTTTGAAATGATGTGATTGCTGGTATGAGAATTAAAAAGATTAGCTTGGAGAACTCACTCATAATTCTAGTTTCATTTAAATGAGTGTCTGGCAGAGATTGGCTAAACAATACTATCCATTCTAATACCATGTAGGAATACTTACATAATGAGGAGATTTTCCTTATTCTCCTATATGTAGATAAATTAATTTTGAGTAAAACCATAGAGTCATCACTATTACTAATGATCAAGGGGACATTAAACCTAGAGTGTTGGAAAGATCAATTAATAATGGTCACATACTAGCCATAGACAACCTTTAGATTATACATGTAATATTCTTCATTAGGTCTCTGTATACTTCAGTTTTCATTTGAAAGACCTCCTGTAGTGTATATATAAATATCTTGAGATATTTTAAAATTTTCAGTTTCTTACCAAGTACATGAAATCACATGTCCTAATTTGCATATATCATATATGCAGAAAAAGCCAGTAAATTCTAATCTGTGTAATGATATAAAGACAATGTATGTGTGTATATACATACATACATACACATACCTGCTGATCTAGCTACACTCACTTTTCATCTGGCTTTTATCCCAGGAAACTCAATGTTGTAAAATTATACCTTCTTAGAGGATATTCACTGTGGCATACGACATCAAAAGAAAATCTAAATTAATATTTTATTTAAGTAATAATTGTCACCTATATTTTACAAAACACTAGCGATCACACTTTAAAACCTCTGAAATGATTTTTTACTATGAATATATGTGTATATGCCTACCTGCTTACGCATGTGTTAAGACAGACAGGAAAAACTGAAAAGGTAAGAAATACTTATGTACTAATTAGAATGCAGGGTGAGGGTAAAGGGAAGTTCAGACTGGCCCTGAACTCACTATGTAGCCCAGGCTAGCCTGGAATTCACAGCAATCTTCCTGCCTCTGCCTCCTAAGTGCTGGGATTACAGGTGTGAGTCACCACATATCATGGTGTGCGTTACTGATTGCTGGTGGACAGGAGTCTCCACGCCCAGCATTGTTGTATGTTTTCACTGGGGATCAAACTGGCCGGGCCCTTGAGCTTGCAAAAAAGGCACTGGAACCACTAAGCTAAATCCCTGGCCCAGAGAAAATATATTTTTAGTTATATGAAATGTGACTTGACCCCCAATGAAATAATTTCTGTTAAGATATTTTCAATTTCAGAATTTGTACTTTTGAATGATTCAATTTGAGAATACTATTATAGAAGTAATTTTCCTTTAAACATGTTATTTTTAATTACTGTATCACTTTTATTTATAATCATTCAATAGAATAAGTTGATGATTCTGTAACAAACAATATATTCATTTAAAAATTTTAACATAACAGAAGGTACAAGTGTATACCAACATTCAGGAAAATCATGCCGGATATCTCCATATATATAATTATATATAATTATATATATAATAAAAACGGATACTGTAGATATAAGTAACTTCAGAACAATGTTAACATCTCAGAATTGCATCTTAAAATGGACCACATTTAATGGCACTTAAGTGTAATATAAGAAAGAAGTTAAATAATTGATGAACATCAAATATGAATTCCTTAGAGTGTCTTTAAAGGCTGGATCATTAGCTTTTGTTTTCATTATGTTCAACTTCCGACTCTATTTATTGATTGTTTATTGTAAAAAGTACTGGTCTTTCTCCACTTTCTCTACTGTATCAACAGCTGTACTAGCTGGTATTAAAAATTTCACGTCAAACATCAAATGTAATTTAGGAAACTCGAGAGATGTCAGCCATTGATTTGTATTTTTTTAAATCTGTTACTCATAGTTTCTTCCTATTTGATGTTCCAAGGCTCCCCCTTTCAGCACTACCTGTTTTTTAGGGAACGTACTTTCGCCGGGCTTTTAGGTAGTCAGCCTCTTGTTAACAAAGTCTTGGTTTCTCTTCCACTAGGAAGTCTTGGATTCCTCTTCCAAGCTGAAAGATTTGAAGATACAAAATTCTAGATTGATGTCATTTTCCTTCAGCTCTTAAAATGCACGGCTCCCTTCCCTCTGGATCCCATGGTTTCTGCTGGAACTCCGCTTCCATTTGAAGTACTTTTGACTTAGAGGTATTGTTCGCTTTTCTTTCACAGCTGTCACATTTGTCTTTGTCTTTAGTTTTTACGAGCTTAGTGTATTTTGGTATGGATTTCTTTTTGAGTTTGTCTGTGTGAGGTCACTCAGCTTCTTGAATTTATAGGTTTATTAAATTATTTTCCAGACCTGCAAGTTTTCAGCTATTATTTCCTAGAGTAGTTTTTTCAGCGTTGCTCCATTTCGCTTGTGACTCCAGTGACTTTCTTGTTCCCTTCCTCTGCTCAGATGGTCTCCTTTTACTCCTCCCTGTTCTCCTCTTCCTCTCCCCTCCCCTCGCCCCGCCTTGTCCTTCCCCTTTATTCCAGTCCCTTCTCTCCGCTCTTCTCCTCTCCCTTCCTAGTTTTTTCTCTCAGATTCCACATATGAGAGAAATTATGTGTTTCTGAGCCAAGGTTATCTCACTTAACGTGATCATCTCCACTGCGATCCATTCTCCTGTAAATGGCATCGTTTCATTCTTTTCTCGGAGCTCACTGTGTAGATAGATACACCACATTTCTGTCTGTTGATGGGCTACTAGACCGATTCCATGGCCTTAGCTGCTGTGAATTTGACTGCAAAAAACACGAATATGTAGCTATCCCAATAGTAAGCTAACTAATTCTTTGGGAATATAGTAAAGTACAATATAGCTAGATTGAATAGCAGCTCTATTTTTAAATTTTTCTTTTTTTTCTTTTTTTTTTGATAAATCATCAATTTCCACAGTGGATATACTAATTTATATTCTTTTTTCCTTCACTCTTGCCAGCCTTTATTGTTCTTTGTATTCCTTTTTTTATTTTATGAAAAAACCCCCAAAATCTCATCATAAAAAGAATTGCATTCTTTCTTTCTTTTTTTTGTTTGAGACAGGGGCTCACTTTGTAGTTCAGGCTGGCCTTGAGCTCACTCTGTAATCCAGGTGAGCCTCGAACTCACAGCAATCCTCCTGCCTCTGTCTCCTGAGTGCTGGGATTACAGACATGAGTCATCACGCCCAGCGCTGTGGTATGTGGTATTGATTGTTGGTGTGTGTGGGTCTCCATGCCCGGCATTGTTGTATGTGGTTACTGGGGATCGAACTAGGGACGTCGCTCTTGCAATCAGGTGCTGGAATCACTGAGCTAAATTCCCGGCTCAAGAATTGCATTCTTAATGGCAGCCATTCTGAGTGAAGCAAGGGAGAATCTTTGCGTCATTTTGAATTGCCCTTTCTTGATAGCTAAGGAAACTGCACATTTTTCATGTTGTTATTATTGGCTAATATTTCTTGTCGTTAAAAGAGTTAGTTCAGTTCATTTACTCATTTATCATTTAGATTATTTGCAATTTTGAGTTTGTTTATAACCTGCTCTTAATATTTTAGTGTGTCCACTGCAGAAGTGAGCACTTAACCTGCTTTTGTGCTTACCGACTGACTTTTCTATTTTAGTTTATATTTTTCAAACTAAAATTTTAAAAACTTTTCACTTGTTTCTTTATATTTTGTATTTCTTTGTTCAGACGTCCTACTTCTTTGCTGTCTATTTTTTCAAATTTACTTAATGAATATTTATAGTTCTCACTGAAATATCTTTATGATTTAAAATTCTCAAGTAATATGAACATATTTCAATATTAGTCTATTAATTGCCTTTTACTTAAGTTTTTCTGATTATTAATATGACAGATGCTATCTAGGCACTGTGTTATAAGACTGTAGAGTTTGTTGAAGTCTTCTGCTTTGACTGGTGTCTTTCTCTGACACCATTCTGCCAGACTAGAAGGAGACACTGTCTCATTAGTGCTAAATATGAGCGTAAGTCCAGGTTTCCAACTTGGCTACTACTGTCATTCAGGGGTCATGGGTTATTACCTATGGATGGGCAGGGGAGCTGGAGCTCTCCACTAACCCTGAGCAGATAGTATCCTAATTCTGAGGGGTAGGAATACCTCATCACTGCTGTCTCCCTTGGCTCAGCTGGCATGAGAGGGAGAGGTTATTAGCCTGAAACAAATGAATGCTTTATTTGCATTTGAGTAATAGTGCAAATTATGGAAATTAAAAGAAATGGCATGATATTTTGAAGTAACCAAATTTGGTTTTCAGTAAATTGACCAATATTAATCTAGGTGTTTTTCTCTTTTTGTATGCAATTTGACTGACATTTACCTTTTTTCACTATGAGTAATTGTATATTTTTAAAAATGAATTTGTGAGTCATAAACTTTATAAGCTTTTTGAATGTGAGGTTGTGCCATTCTTCTCTTCAAAAACCATTTCTATTTCAGTGTTTCTTCATCTTTTTAGTACTCCAAGTCCAGTGACATTGAAGTTTGACTGTCATGGTCATCATTTATTTTTAACATACTTTGTGGCTCGTCTTGAGTATTTCCTCTGATCTGTTTTCAAAGTAATTAGTACTTTTTTCCACAGTCTATCTTTTATTAAACATACCTAGAAAGTTCTTAATTACAGATATTTTTTAACACTGTTGTGTGTGGTTATGGAAATCGAACTCGGGACCGTGTGCTTGCCAGGTAGACACCACTAGAACCACTGAGCTAAATCTCTGGCTGAGGTTTAGCTTATTTTAGATTTGCCTTACTTCTGAAACACTGTCCTTA
Organism: Petromus typicus; assembly: GCA_004026965.1. Lineage (NCBI taxonomy): Eukaryota > Metazoa > Chordata > Mammalia > Rodentia > Petromuridae > Petromus > Petromus typicus. The sequence goes on from PVIR01005974.1 coordinate 49,246, forward strand.
ATTTTAGGGCATGATCTGGGGCTTCTAGAATCTCACCCGATAGCCAGGGTGTTTACTGGTGCTCCTTGACTCAGGTCTGTGCACGGAATGCTATTTTCATAGGATTTTCCATATATATATGAAGAGTTGGTCAATAATGTCTGGACATTCTAATTCTTATTTTGAGGGTCCTTATCTATAATTCTCTTTCTGCTAAGATTTTTCACTTTAACATTCATCCTTCTTAGCTCTAAATACTGACACTGTTTCACCTGATTAATAATAGCATTATTCTTGCTTGGACTTTCTTTTGGATACAATCTGTAAAAAATCCTTTTTCATTTTCCTATCAATCAGAAGGGAAAAATCTAGGGCGAGGTGGGGTTGGAGGTGGGATTGGAGGTGTACGGAAAATGGGACTTCGTGAAAGTTTATTCTTTCAAGTATCCTAGCCCTTCAGTCCTCTTGTGTTACTTTTACTTTAATATCTTTAGAAGGCTGTTTTATTTATAGATGTGATCAAAATATGGAGTAAATATTTAGATTTTTAAAATATTGTAAAAGATGCATTGCCCTTAATCCCCTCCAAATACTCCCCTAGCTTCAAGCACACTTATTTCATCATTATTGCTACTTTCTAAAGCAGTTATTGAAGTCCTCTCTCATGTCTTAATGAAGGATTATAAAAACTATGACAATAACTACTGCCAAATGACATCCAACGGAAAGGCAGGTTATTAAAAATATTAAATGTATCACAAGATCTGGTACCATGTGACTTGTGGCTTTATTGCAATACGATCATAAGCATGAAAGGAACATGTTTTGAATCATTTCAAGAAATTGAGGCAGCCATGACAGCACAACTAAAGTGAGCTTCCAGAACATTCACAAAAGAGAACTTCCCGAATCCTTCAAAGAGGGGCAAGAATGACAGAATAAGTATGTTCAAAGTGAGAGCGAGTATTCTGAAGATTAATAGCACTGTCTCTTAAGTATAATACATTTTTCAAAAATTTAGATATAGATCATATTTGTTGACTGTTTCTTGTATTTTTTTATCAGCCTTAAGAATTGTTTTTGATAAGAAAGTCATTTGACACGAGCTCCTTCATTGTCTAGTTACTTTTTGCATTGCTGAGACAAAGTATCTGACACTTGCATTTAGAGGCAGAAAGGTTTATTGTAGCTCACAGCTTATAGAACTTTCAGGTTATAGTTGCCTAGCTCCAAGGCAGGGCGGCATGGCAGAGGAGGATCATAGAAGAGAAGCACTTCATAGCAGGCAGAAGCCAGGAAGGCAGCAAACCAGTGAAGCAGCGAGGAAGGCACAGCAGCAGCGTGCCTCTCCCTTTCATCTGCTTCAGGCTACCCACCCTTTCTGTGTTGCCACCCACATACAGAGGGAGCTTGCCATTATCCACACCTAGAACTATGCCAAACCAATCAGTTGACTAATTTAGTAAACACTTACACACACACAACCTTCAGTTCTAGTATCACATACTTACTTCCAGGATCACACATTTAGTTCCAGTATAATATACTCTAGATCCAGCATGCTCTGAAAGCCCCACCTATGCAGCTCCACCTGCAGAGGGCTTTGGAGAGCTACTAGAACAAGCTACAACATCATATGGCAAAACAAAACAACAAAACAAAGCTCATTGCTCAGGTTTAACAAAATACTTTAGGAGCAAGTAATTTTTTTTTTTTTTTTTTGAGACAGGGTCTCACTTTGGCCCTGAGCTCAGCCTCCAACTCACATCACAGCAATCCTCCTGCCTCTGCCTCCCGAGTGCTGGGATGACAGGCGTGAGCCACCACGCCTGGCACTGTGGTATGTGGTACTGATTGCTTCTGGGCGTGAGTCTCCATGCCCAGTATTGTATGTGTTTACCGAGGGATCGAACCCAGGCCCTTCTGCTTGCAAGACAGGTGCCAGAACCACTGAGCTAAATCCCTGGCCCAAGTAATTCTTTATAATCAATGAGTAATTCTAGTTTCAAATTACCACAGCGAAGTGAATATTATAAAATTAAACAAACGTTTTGGATTCCCAGTGCATATAAATGTTTTTTTCCACCATACTATAGTCTATTAAATGTGCATCAACATTATGTCTAACAAAGCAATATGCATACCTTAATTTAAGATATTTTTGCTAAAAATGCTAATGATCCTCTGAGCCATCAGTGCATCATTTTAGCAATAGATTTAGTGTTTCATATTGATTGCTTTTGACTGATTTCAAAGTTGGTTGCTGAAAGTGTGGCTATCTGTGGCAATTTTTAAAAATATGATAGTAATGAAATTTGTCCTTTAAACTGACTTTTGTCTTGAGACAAATTCTCCTTAAGTTACTAAGTTGTCCAGGATTGGCTCAAACTCTCTAATCCTTTTACCTCAGCCTACCAGGGCAGTGGAATTACAGATGTATGCCATCACACCCAGCTCCCACAAACTGGTTCTTCCTTTCACAAAACATTTCTCTACAGCATGCAATGTTATTCAATTGCATTAAACCCAAAGAATATTTCTTTCAAAATTGGAGTCAATCTTCTCATATTCCACTGTTGCCTTATCAGCTAAGTTTATAGAGTACTCTGAATTCTTCATTGTTTTTTTAATAATATTCATAGGATCTTCATCAAGAGTAGACTCCATTTCAAGAAAATCATTTCCTTTATTCATTTGTAAGAAGCAACTCCTTGTCTGTTAGAATTTTTCATAACATTGTAGCAATTCAGCAATTTAGGCTCCAGTTCTAACACTAGTTTCCTGTTTACTTCCACTTATTTACAGTTACTTCCACTAACGTCTCGGAGCTCCCACAGCCTCTTTTTGAGAGCTGGAAGAAACTTCTTCCAAACTCTTGTTAATGCTACTGATAATCTGATTTCCCCCTACAAGCCAAAGATGATCATAATGACACTGAGAATGGGGAAGGCTTTCCAGAAGGTTTTCACTTTACTTTTTTTATCCAGTACAAGATGCATTATGGAATTTACTATCTATTAACTGTATTTCTTAATAAAATCTAAAATTCAAAATAACTCCTTAATTTATGGGCTGTAGAAAGGATGGGGTGTTAGCAGGCATCAAATTTTTAATCTCCCAGCACATCTCCTTTACTGCTCTTAGGTGGTGAGGTGCATAATTTGGTGGTAAATGGGCATAATTTAGGAAAATCTTTATTTATTTATTCCTTTTTCCTGAGCAACAGTTTTGAACAGTAAGTTTAAAATATTCAGTTAACTATGTTGCCAATGCCATCCAGGTTTTTTTTTTTTTTGGTTCATGAGCACACTACAAAGCAATTACCAAATAACAGAGTAGAGTTAGTATAATTCTAATGGGTCAAATGATTTCCAGAATGGTAAATAAGATTGCCTTCCACTTCAGTTCACAACCTTCATTAGTTCCTGACAAGAGTCCTGTCTATCCTTCGATGCTCTGAGGCCAATGGTTTCTTTTTTTCTATTACAATCCCATGGATAACATATTGTTCCAGTATGAGGCTATTTACAGTGAACATCTGAGGTTTAGGGTAGTTCTCGTCATCAATCAGCTTAGCTAGATCTGGATAATTTGCTGCTGCATTTACCTCAACATTTGCTGCTTCTTTTTTTAGCTTCTTTGTTATGGAGATAGTGTCGTTCCTTAAACCCCATATATTGTTCTTTTGTGAATTTTTAACATCTCTTAACCTTCAAGGAATTGAAAAGAGGTAGGATCTTCTTTTGGATTAGGTTTTGGCTAAAGAAAATATTGTAACTGATTTGATCTTCTATCTAGACCACTAAAACTTTATCCATATTTGCAAAAAGGCCATTTTGCTTTCATTTTGTGTGTTTACCAAAATAGTGCTTTTAATTTCCTTCAAGAACTTTTCCTTTAAATTCACAACCTGGCTAACTGGTACAAAGCTTTCTACCTGTTTTGGCTTTTAACATTTCTTTCTCACTAAGCTAAATCATTTCTACTTTTTAATTGAAAGTGAGAGATGTGATGAGACTTTCTTTCACTTGAACTCTTAGAGGCCATTGTAGGGTTTTGTTCTGTTTCCTGAGACAGGGTCTCCCTTTGTAGTTCAGGCTGGCCCTGAGCTCAGTCTCAAACTCACATCACAGCAATCCTCCTGCCTCTGCCTCCTGAGTGCAAGGACTACAGGTGTGAGCCACCACGCCCGGCACTGTGGAGTGTGGTACTGGTTGCTGCTGGGCGTGAGTCTCCACACCCAGTATTGTGTGTGGTTTCTGGGGAATTGAACCCTGACCCTTGTGCTTGCAAGACAGGCACCAGAACCACTGAGCTAAATCCCTGGCCAACAAAATAATTTTTAAAGAAAAACAAATATAATTATTGGAATGAAAGAAATAAGCATCACATTTTGAAGTAGTATGACTGGACATAGAAATACTAAAAGAAACTAAGGATAAATTTTGACAATTTATGAGAAAATTTATCATGGCTTTTCACAAATGAGTTTATGATATCTCTAGTGCTCAAAAATATTTTAAAAATTGCTAATTAAAAATATTTAAAAGATGGCAGTTGTAATAGTAATGAAACTGTAAAATCCTTTGTAGTAAATCTATCCATATGCTCAAAACAATATGAAGAAAACCACCAAATCTGATTCTTAATTCACATCCATATAGAACTATATGCCAGATGGATTTGGACCAAAATATGAAAAGTAAACTTTAAAATTTTAAGAAAAAAAGTGGAAAAAGTGGGAAACCATTTTTGTGATTTTATATGGCAAGAAATTGTTTTTATTTACATTATATAGCAGAGAGAATAAGATCAACTTCTATATAACCACACAGCTAGAGTTTAAAAACATGTGGAGTGAAAATGAAAATTGCATACTATGTAGTGTTATCACTCCATATTCACGTAACTTTATATAATTTATAGTCATGTAATTTATGTTAGATTTTAACCTGTACTATATATGATTTATAGATTTTTTATGCATATGAAATATAAAAATGTGAGTTGGAAGACTGCAATCTAAAGTTCTCCAAGTAGTTATCTCTTAAAAAGTACTGGAACTAGGCAGGGAAACAAATGAACTTCTATTTGATAATGTTTTGTTTTACATAAAAATATCATACTCCAACTGATAAAACACATTATTACTTATAAATTATAAGTGGTGGATACAAGAACTTTTCCCACATAATTCTTATGCATCCCTTTCTGATTTATAAAACAGTACAGAGGCTAATACATGGAAATCAGCCTTTCACCTAAGTAGCAGTGAAAAAAAAGTGCTTATTTAGAAAGTTTCACACAAAGATATTTGAAATAAAGCAAGCAAATAAACAAAACCCAGGCCAAAATGAATTGAATAAGAATAATGAATCCATTTGTTGCAGTGAAAAAGAATGCTAATAGTAAATGCCAAAAATGTTAGCATTTTCCTTCTTGGGAAGATAGGTATGACCAAACTCCATTTAATATTTGTGAGGCATCATTGGGCTAAAAGCAAAGAAAATCACCATGAAGAGACGCCATCACCATGGAAGGAAGCTATCACCACAGAGAAAAGCTGCCATTATACATGAAATCCACATTCTTGCCTGTAAATTCCCCACACTGGCTGCAGCCTACTTTTTATTTCCATTTCCCTTTGGCCAAAGCATCAGAGGTGCTGACCAACTCATTGACAAGGTTGGAAATGAGATCAAGCTAGAGAGGAGGGTTGCGAGATCTACAGAGAAATAACAAACTGAGCCATCCACACATGCCCAAAGAAAAGACCGTGGCCATTGTAAACTACAAAAACAAAATGTTTTGCTCCAAAAATGATTCTTTCGCACCAGGCTACAGTTGCAGAATAAATCCAGTGAAGTGGCCACCATATTGGAGAAGATTTAATCAGGAGCCAATTTGGGGAGGGGTTTAAGACTAAATCACAGAATGATAGCAAAACGCCTTTACTTCAGGGTTTCCAGCAATGCCTTACCGCAGTGACTGGGTGAGAAACAGCCATAACAAAGAGCTATCCAGAAACTGTTAAGAGTTAAAGCTCTAGCCAGGAAGGACATGGCGTCCTGTAATCTACAGTGAGAAGCTAGACAGTGAAGTTGTGGTTTTCAGAGATGGCTATATGTGAAAGTGTTGTCATTAAGACTAGCAGTCTGCTTGAATCTCTACCCAGATATTTACAATCAGCAGAGAGACCAGGGGTCTGACTGACTTCCCCATCTACCAACTTGACAAGTACATGCCTCAGCTTGTGTAGTTGTCACAGTCTGAGGTGTATGGAGAAGAGCCTTGAGAGAGGGAACTTCAAAAACCCACATGATGTAAAACTAGGTGGATAAAGGGTGATTTCTTGGGTTCCAAGACCACACATGCTCATGCATATGAGGTAGAATTTTTTCAGGGGTAGTTAAATCTGGATTATGTGATGCTGGGGTGAAGGGCATGTGGTTACTAAACTACCACACATGAATGATTAGTTTGGCATCGCCCTAATCCTGAGAGTTTGAATAAGATAAAGGAGACAGAAAGATACCATTAAACTCTCTCTACCTTATTGCTGTGGCTACGGTGTGAGTGCCAGGAACTGAGTTTCTTGGTGTCTTTGCTACCTGGTGTAACCATGTTTTTTCTCCTCTCTGAGGCTGGTTGGTCATCCCTGGAATTGGCTGACTATGGACTGAAATCCCCATGAACTGTAAGCCAAATAAACCCATTAGAATTCTAAAACTTGGAGTGGTGGCTACTTTGTCTCACCCATGAGAAAAAAGTAACTAATATAAATCTACTGATTAAAAAACTATAGCTTTTTTTGTTTCATTTTTAATTGGTTTTTTAATTGAAATCTTTATTGGTACATTACATATATGCATCATGATTGTGCTCCATAATGGGGATTTGTACTAGTATAAGACACAACTTAATTCTCATTTTTTCCCATAGCCCTACCCACCCTACCACCCCCCTATATACATAAAATTTTTTTCCTTTCTTTTTTGTTATAATCTCATTATTTTTCCTCCTTCACCATATTTTACTTTGAGCATTTTCTATTTCACAATATATAACATACAATTCTAGGACTCATTTACATCTTTATTTTCTCATACCAGAGAAAAGATGCGATATGTACCTATCTGTGACCTATTTATTTCACTTATGAGGATATCCTCAAGGTATGTCCATTTAAGTATAAATGATTCACTCTTATCATTTTTTATGGCAGAGTAATACTCCATCCTGTAGAAGAACCACAGCTTTTTTATCCAGTCTCCAATTGATGGACACTTGGGGTGTTTCCAAGATGTAGCAATCACAAACTGAGCTGCTATAAACATGGGTGCCATATGTCACTGTGAAATGAGTCTTTTAACTCTGTGTATATACCTAGCAGGACGATGCCTGGGTCAAATGGGACCTCCAATCCTAGCTTTTTGAGGAATCTCAACTGAGATCTGGAATCTCAACCCCCCTCCACAGGGTAGTACTAGTCTACAGTCCCACCAGCAGTGGAGAAGGATTCCTTCTTCTCTGCAGCCTTGCCAACATTTGCTGCTGGCTGATTCTGAAATGACAGCCATTCTCTGTGGAGTGAGGTGAAATCTCAGTGTTGTTTTCATTTGCATCTCTCGAATGACTAATGATGTTGAGCGTTTATTCATATGCTTATTAGCTGCTCTTCCTTCTTCCTCTGCAAAATATCTGTTCAATAACAGATCTGAGGATCAATGGAGTAGATTAGAAGATCCAGAAACTACTCCAGATACACTAAGCCACCTCATCTTTGACAAAGGAGCCAAAAATCCTCAATGGAGGAAAAATGGCCTCTTTAACAAATGGTGCCGGAAAAACTGGGCTTTGACTTGCCAAAGACTAAAACTAGATCTAACTCTTTCACCATGCACCAAGCTAAAGTCAAAGTGGAAAAGAGGCCTAAATATTAAAACAGACACTCTGAACCTGTTGCAAAACAGGTTAGATAAAACTCTTGAAGACACTGGCTTAGGGAAAGACTTCTTGAACAAAACCTCTATAGCACAGGAATTGGCTAAAGAAATCAACCAATGGGACCTCATTCTTTTAAAAAGCTTCTGCACAGCAAAGGGAACTGCCAACATTTTAAATTGTTTTAATGAGGTTTGGGTGTTTTCCCCTTTTTCATTTTCTTTTTTTCTCCCCTTTTAACCTCTTCCCTCCCTATGCTCTCCCTTGTACTCCTTTTTACTCCTTTTCTCTTTTCTTCTTTCTTTTGCTTGCCCTTTTTTGTTCCTTTAAAAATATTATATTAAATTTTACTCCTTAATGGGAAATTTTTTATCACATTTTTCTCTTTTCCTTCCATTTATTTTTCAAATTTCACTTTTTCCATCCTCCTGTTCCCTTGACTCTGTGTTTTTACTAGCCTTATTAATTTTTAGATAATTAACTCTATGGCATTACTGTTAAATCCTTTTCTATTGCATATGGGTAAGTAGTTGTGGTTAGCAGATATTCACTGTATGTCAATATTTGGTTTATCTTCATGCTTATGTATGATGACATATCTCTTTTCTATAGTTAAGTATAGTGTTTAACTGACTCAATATATCAATATTCAGTTCATCTTTAACACTACTATTGTTACTATTTTTATTACTACTGTTAAGGTGACATGCTTATTGCTATTAATTGGTTTACCAAAGTCTGGTTGGCCTTTGAATTATTAATAGGACTGTGGCCTATTCTCGGGAACTGTGTCCTGATTAAGAACACTGGAGTTTCCCCTCACAAATTAAGAAAAGTGAAGAGTGGCCACTGGCTGAAGTGGTTTACACATTAGCAGCAAAGTCTTCCTGATCCATGCAGCAGGGAGCGGGGAGCAGATAAAAAATCAAATTATTCAAAAAAAATGATAGTGAAGATAAAAAAGATCAGTGAGGTGCTCAGTGAGTGCAAAGAACATATAACTAAGTGAAAGAATTTCTGAGTTTACGAAAGACACTAATAAGGTATCTGAGTTAGACAAAATAATACAAGATATACATAACCACATGGAAACATTGGAGAGTAAAATTTCAATTGAAAGTATGGGCAAAATTGATCACTGGGATGTCAGAGTGTCTAGATTAGAAGATAAGGCTGATGTCAGTGACCAATAATTCACAGATACCTTAAAAATAACAAAAGAGGATATAAAATGGATTTCACGAGCTGCTAAATTACCCAAGAATGCTAAGATTAGTTGAATTATTGAAAAATTTGAAGATAACACAAATGGCATTAAAACCTGTTACAGAAATAGAGATAGAGAACTTTTCCAAGATGGGAAATAATTTAACATAGAATAAATGAGGTATATAGAAGCCAAAGCAGCCATGATCAGAAAAAGCCCCTCTATGACCCATCATAATCAAAATCCCACAAGTCCAACACAGGACAGACTCTTAAAAGCTGCTACAAAACAGTAATGAATCACTGATAAAGGTAAACCATTAGAATTACAGCAAACTTCTCAGCACAAACCTCTGTGGTCAGACATGCTTAGAGAGGTGTTTCAGTACCCAGAAGAAAACAATTTTAACCTCATCTGATAATCCTACAAAACTATTTGAGGGCCAGGGATTTAGCTCAGTGGTTCTGACTTCTGTCTTGCAAGCGCAAGGGCTGAGGTTCATCCCCTGTAACCACATCCAATACTGGGCATGGAGACTCATACCCAGCAGCAATCAATACCACATACCACAGTGCCGGGTGTGGTGGCTCACGCCTGTCATCCCAGCACTCAGGAGGCAGAGGCAGGAGGATTGCTGTGATGTGAGCTTGAGGCTGAGCTCAGGGCCAGCCTGAACCACAAAATGAGACCTTGTCTCAAACCAACAAACAAAAACCTGTATTTGAAAATTGATTGAGAAAAAAGATCTTTCCACTACAAAGATCACCTTCAGAAATTCATGAACAATGACCTGAACTTGGAAAATGTCTCACGGATATCCTAGAAAGAGACAGTAGGTTTACAATGTCGAAAGCTTAATAGGATTGTTACGGTTTATATAAGATCTCAATGTCTTCACAAAGCCTCAGAGGTGGAGCTTTCAGGAGATGACTGGATCGCAGGAGTGTGATACTAACCAGTGTGAGTATGTCCACTGATGGGTTCATAGCAAATGTGATGCTAGAGGTAACTCTTGGCAGAAAGAGATGAGAGTCATTGAGGACGTGGCCTTAAAGTTGATCTCTCTTACTCCTCCAGGATCTCTTTCTGTATCTCTCTCATCTTTCTTTCCCCTCCTGTCTCCTCCCCTCCTGTCTCCTCTCGTCTCCCCCCCCTTCCCTCTGTCCTTCTCAGGGGCATACTGTGAAAGTGCTTCTCCTCTGTTATGTGGCTCTGCCTTGGAGCCAGCCAACTGTGGACTGAAACTTCTACCAACTGGAGCCAAAATGAATCTCTCCTCCTTTAAATTGTGTGTGTCAGGTAATGTGATGAGAAAGCAACTAAGACATGGATGAAACACCAGGCAACATGAGAAATAAAGCAAAAGGGAAAAAGGACAATTGGTAACAGAAAAAAGCATAAAGACAGAAATAAGTCAATACCTTTCTGTAATAACTCTCAGTATGACTGGACTCAACTCCTCAATTAAAAGTCACAAACTGACAGAATAGATCAAAACCAAAATCCAACAGTATACTTTGTATAAGAAATACATTTAATCCAAAAATAAATTCATTGTCTAAAAATCAAAGGATGGAAAATATATTCCATGAGATAAGAACCCAAAGTAAGCAACAGTAGCTGTTCTATTTTCAGAAAAAGTAGACTTTAAGCTAAAAGTGTTTGGAATTAAACAAGGTAACTACATTTTGGTTAAGGGAACAATTCAAGAGAAATACACAACAAATTTTTTTTTTTTTTTGAGATAGGGTCTCGCTTTGTGGTGCAGGCTGGCCCTGAGCTCAGCCTCAAACTCACATCACAGCAATCCTCCTGCCTCTGCCTCCTGAGTGCTGGGATTACAGGTGTGAGCCACCACACCCAGTACTGTGGTATGTGGTACTGGTTGCTGCTGGGCGTGAGTCTCCACGTCCAGTATTGTTATGTGGTTACCGGGGATCGAACCCAGGCCCTTGTGCTTAAGACAGATGATGGAACTACTGAGCTAAATCCCCAGCCCAAATTTTTTTTCTTTTTTTTTTTTTTTGAGACAGGGTCTTCCTTTGTGGTTCAGGCTGGCCCTTAGCTCAGCCTCCAACTCACATCACAGCAATCCTCCTGCCTCTGCCTCCCGAGTGCTGGGATTACAGGTGTAAACTACCACACCTGGCACTGTGATGTGTGGTACTGGTTGCTGCTGGTCGTGAGTCTCCACGCCCAGTATGGTATGTGGTTACCGGGGATCGAACCTGGGTCCTTGTGCTTGCAAGACAGTTGCCAGAACCACTGAGCTAACTCCCCTGCCCTGTAATTGTTAACATATATGCACTGAGCACCAGTGTACCAAACTTCATAAAATAAACACTACTGAATATAAAGATCAGATAAATCTCAAGATAATTATAGTGAGGATCCTCCAGTTGCAAATAATCAGCTAGATACACACACACAAAATTAACAAATATCAGAGTTGAACCAATTCTTCAAGTAAATGAATTTGGTATCTGCAATATGTTTTGTTTTTTTTTTAAGGTTTTTTGAGACAGGGTCTCGCTTTGTGGTTGAGGCTGGCCCTGAGCTCAGCCTCAAACTCACATCACAGCAATCCTCCTGCCTCTGCCTTCCAAGTGCTAAGATTACAGGCGTGAGCCACCATGCCCGGCACTGTGGTATGTGGTACTGGCTGCTGCTGGGAGTGAGTCTCCATGCCCAGTATGGTATGTGGTTACCGAGGAATCGAACCCGGGTCCTTGCGCTTGCAAGACAGGCGCCGGAACCACTGAGCTAACTCCCCGGCCCCTGCAATGTTTTATCAAACAACAGAACATACGTTTTTTCAGCAGCATGTGGAACTTTCTCCAAAACAGAGTAAATATGAGCCAATAAAGCATGTGTAAATAAATGCAAAAGAATAAAACTGCAAATTAAAAGAATAGTGAAAGTCATCTTACTCCAGAGAGAATGGACATCAACAAGAAATCACATAATAACAAATACTGGCAAGGTTGCTGGGAAAAAAGAACCCCTTTCACATTGGTGATGGAAATGTAAACACTAATGTAACCACTATGCAACTCAGTATGGAAACACCTCTAAAAACTAAAACTCGAAATTCCATTTGATCCACCTATTCTCCATTTAGGTGTCTTACTAAGAGAGTTTAAAACATCATATTATGTTTTGATGTAATGATACATAGATACTAAAGTTTATAGTAGCATAATTTACAATAGGAAACGGCCTATAATAATGGTCATTGAAAATGGCCTACATATTCATCAAAAGATAAATGAATATGGAAAATACAATGTTCATATACAATGGAGTATTATTCTGCTATAAAAAGGATAATTTTGGATTATTTGTAGGAAAATGGATACACAAAATGTTGAGTGGAATAAATCAGAAGCACGAGTTTAAATGTTATGTGATTTCTCTTCTATGAAAAACCCAACTATAAATAAAGAACAAATGAAAGGTAGATAATGGGAAATAGATATATAAATCTTTCATAAAAGGGAAGCAGGCCCACAGATAGAGGGAGGAGTCATGGAGGGGGAGAAGAGAATGAAAGAATTAATATGTGTCATGCACATGTATTAGCTCTTCATAAGGAATGTAATCATTGTGCACTGTAATATGTACTAATAAAAAATAAAAATTGAAAAAATACATTTATGAACAATCAGAAAAATGATAGTATTTTTCAATTAAAGTTTTGTTGTAGCATCATTAAAACTAAACTCTTTTGCCTGAAGCTGATTTAACCCATGGCTACCAGGCTATTTAGGAATAAAAGAAGAGTCATTTGTTTACGCATTAAGAATAGGCTGATCCTTTAGAGGTTTTGAGCACTATCTTCTCAGCAAAATTTTATCTTCTAAAATTTGATGACACAGTATAAATGAAGATTTGTACAAATGCCTGGGATTACCCACCTCTTCTCCCCATTTCTAATTATTTTGAGTACTTTTCTCACCTAAGAAGTGGAAGTAACTATAATACCCTAAGGGCCACATTTATGCACATGGAACCTGAGACAAAAGAAGTAAAATTATTGATCCAGAGTCATTCAACTCATTACTGGGTATTCTTCCAAAAACTGCAAATAATAATGTTTGATTCCTAAAATTAGTCTACCACTATTAAAATGGAAATATTAAAGTGTACCATGTGTACACAGTAGCCTCTCTTCTTCACAGGAGTCACTTGGCAAAGGGAGCTTCGTTGATAGGAATTAGCCCTTCTTAGGTCAGCAGGTCTGTTTTCTCTTATTGGCCTTCATACTCTCAGGATGAAGTTTCCATGCTTTACAGAAATACAGACCCTTTGGCTTTCTTTATAACAGATGATGGTATAACCAAAGACACTGTAAAATACTACTAGACAGCCATGTCATTGAATGCCTCTCAAATAATTACTTTCCACATCTATTCTCTTTCTTCTCTATGGAATAAACTGATCTTGATAAACAGCTTCTTTCCTATAATTTCATTGACTCTCCAAATCTCCTTAAATCAGGCTCCATTACTGCTATTTTCTAGACAAGACAGTTGAAGTACAAGAATAGAATAGGCTGAATTGGCACTAGAAGCTAAAGCTCATCTTATGATGCCTACCTTGAATCTGAGCGGCTGGTCTTCCCTCCAGGTTGCATGAGTCTGTATGGAACAAACTAGCTTGTACTAATGTCTTTTCACAGATTTCCAAGCCAGCCTGCAGGCTGAGTGATGGGAAGAGTGATTAAGTGCTGAAGAGAATAGGAAAGAATTATTTCCTTCAAAGGGTGCATTAGGAAGTCAAATGGAAGGAGCATAAAACTTGGACTTGTGAAGTCTTGAAGGATTCTGCTACAGATATCGAAAATGTTAAGTCTAGTGTTTTCAAAGACCCTGTTACATTTATTTAATTGGAGTTCATGAATAACTAACAGATTAACATTGTTTAGATATAGAAATCAAATCAAAGGTATAATGGTGAAACATTTCTCCCTTAAATATATTTAAAAAGGTAACATTCCTGACACACTGTACCTGAAACATTGTTCTTGACTTTCCCTTTTCCTTTATATGAAACGTATCTCGGACACAGTTTTATATTAGGTCACAGATATTTTTATTTTTTAATATTTTATTATGTGCATATGATTTTCATCTAGCCAATTCTCTTTTACAAAAGCACACACTTGCTTTTAATCTTTTGCTCTTATAAATAAAACTGCAATAAACACTTTGAGAAAGGTGAGAATATTAACAACCATTTGGGATAGCATCTTTTCGTTTCTTTTTTTTTTTTTTTAGGTTTTTTGAGACAGGGTCTCGCTTTGTGGTTCAGGCTGGCCCTGAGCTCAGCCTCAAACTCACATCATAGAAATCCTCCTGCCTCTGCCTCCCTAGTGCTGGGATTACAGGCGTGAGCCACCATGCCCGGCACTGTGGTATGTGGTATTGGTTGATGCTGGGCATGAGTCTCCACACCCAGTATGGTATGTGGTTATGGGGACTGAACTCGGATCCTTGCACTTCCAAGACAGGCGCCAGAACTACTGAGCTAACTCCCCGGCCCAAGGGATAGCATCTTTTCAAAGCTGGTGCATGGAATACTCATCTGAAAGATTCCCTAAAAATTCACAGTACATTTTAGCTTGAATATACCACAGTGAAAAACATAAATTGATACAAATGTGGCTTGTATCTAGATATCCTCCCAAGACCTGGTGCAGTCAAAGGTGGGGCTTTTCAGAGATGGCTAGATCTAGGGTGTGTGACACTGGAATGAAGAATGTTATGCTAGGATTGACTCACAGTGCAATGTTAAGATTAAGTCTCTTGGACCCTGGGTGTGAGTGTCTGTCATCCTCAGGGCAGATAGCCTACATAAGATATAAAGGACAAAAAAGGGTTACCGCATTTCACTTGGTGGATTCTGCCTACCATGAACCCTTTCTCCTTTGCAATGCCTCTCTGCCATGCTCCTTTCCTTGGAACCAGCCAATTATGTATGGAAGTATCTACAAATTGTGAGCCAAACAAACCATTTCCTCCTTTAACTTTAGGTGTTGAGCATGTTGTCTGAGCGATAAAAAAATTAACTTTGACACAAAGGTTCAAACAATTGTTTGATAATGGGTTTATTTTTTTCAGGGCATACTATTAATACACTGTATAATTAGTATTTTTCAGAATATACTTCAAGAAAAGAAAATCTAGCTTGCTGTATGAGTTAGTTTTCTATTGCTGGGACAAATACCTGATAGTCAAAGTTCAAAGGAGAAAGGTTTATTTGGCTTAGAGTACATACACCTTTCTTTCAGTCCATAATCAGGTGGCTCAATGGCAGGGTGGCAGAACTACAAGAGTTTTTGCTATAGATAGTAGCAAAGCAACAAGAGACTTTATCAGGATGTTTTTGTCCCTTTTATCTTTATTCAGTCTACTTAGGGTGAGTAGCAATCACACCCTTAATCTTAGTGCTTTTGGGTCTAATGTACCATAAATTACCCATATACTCTAGATCTAGGAATATGAGGCTTTGGGGGACAACTAAACACAAGTCATAACAGTCTTGCCCTGGTCTCTCAGACTTATGCATACTCCTTTATATAAAAAAGCATTTAGGGGCTGGAGATTCAGCTTAGTGGTTCTAGCGCCTGCCTTGCAAGCACAAGGTCCTGAGATTGATCCCCGGTAACTACATACAGTACTGCTGGGTGTGGTGACTCAAGCCCACCAGCAATCTATACCATATACCACAGTGCTATTTGTGGTGGCTCAGGCCTATAATCCCAGAACTTAGAAGGCAGAGGCAGAAGGATTGCTGAATTTGAGGCTGAGCTCAGGACCAGCCTGAACTGCAAAGTGAGACCCTGTCTCTAAAAACTAAAAAAATTTTTTTTAAAAAAGCATTTAATCCATCTCCAGAGAGATTTTTGTAAAAGTCCTAAATGTTTCATCATTTCTGAAAAGTTCAAGCTCAAAGTAGTCTCTGAGATGCTGAGATGTAAGGCAAATTTTTAGCTGTGTGCTGTGAAAATGAAAAGAAACTTAAACATTTCCTACATACAACGGCACAAGATAGACATTTCCAATCCAAAAGTTACAAATGGGGGGAAAAGCAAGAATTGGGAATAAAGCAAGACCAAAATCCAGCAGGGCAAACATTAAATTCCACTTCCAGTGTCCCTGACATCTGTGGCCAGCTGTGAACTTGGGTGCTGGCTTTGGGTGGCTCTGCCCCTACATAATTTCTGGTAGTTGTAGCTCCCATCTCTTCTCTCTAGGGAAGCTCTGCTCCCTTCTTGCAGTTTTCCCCACGTGACCTAGGTTCCTGGCTTCTGCACACCTCTGGCATCTCCACAGCACCTCTGTCTTCACGATTATAGCTTCATACATTGCCATCTCAGGAGCACTCTGCTGGCCTCAGTTCTCCTGAAATCTGGATGGAAGCTTTCCTGTGTACACCTAAAACCAGTATCACATGCTTGACGTCAAAGTCCGCTGCCAGCTGGAGCAGTAGCCGGGCTTTCTTCTCTCTTGGCTGTAGGAGTCTACTGCCTTTGACCCCAGTCCTGAGAAACAACTTCTGTAGGCTGTCACCGTTCTGGAATGTGGTGCTGTGGGCTCTCTTCTCAAAGGAAAATCTTGCACTTCTTTAATTTTGAGACTGCAAAAGATGGAGTCTTGCTGTTTCTTGTAAGGTCCTAGGTCATCTTTTCTATTTTCCTGTCCCTTATCAACAATCAGGTCTCCTATGCTCTATGTTTGCAGTCCAAAGCTTTCTTGGAGCTTACTTTGTAGCCAAATTCATCAAATTTTAAAACAGTCTGCTAGGCTCTTGGCTAACAGCAGCTATACCCCTACAGCACTTATGCCACTGTCTCAATATTTGACTGGCTTGAATTTTCTTCTGCCACATAAATTAGTTCATCACTCCTATACTCATTCTTAGGCAAAGTCTCTGGACACAAACAAAATGGAGACCAACTTTCTCTCAAATCATAACATACATCATTTGGTGTCAGGAGCAATCTTATTTGGGAAAAATAGGTGCCAAACTTAGGCCAAACTTTCCTTCCTGTAGGCCAGCTATGATATGTTGGACCTGAGGAGCTAACTCTTATCTTTTCCTCCAAAACCAACAGACTCCAGTGTCCCACATGCTGTAAAACTCCAGAGAAGAACTACTCTGGGATCTTCATCTACATAATTCCTCAAGGATTATTGGCAGTATCTGCTCTGCCCACCAAGTCTTTTGGTACTGAAGATGTATAAATAAAATGTGGCAAGTGGTCTGGTGTCTTTGCTACCCAGAGCAACAAGGATCAGGCCCAACATCAGCTTCTTCTCTAAGTCTCATTACTGTCTATTATTTATTAATAAATGATATATTTATTATTTATTAGAAATAATAATAATATTACCTGCCTTGTGTTGTTGGGTTCACAGGAGACTAGCACTTAACTGCAGAGGTTCTAGTAACTTCCCCTTCCCCTGTTCTCTACAATTTGGAGTCCAACAGCCAATGCAGTCTTTCCAAGTGCAAAACTCTTAAGCATGGTCTTTACCAGATTTTTGGTCTTCTGAGGTCTAACCAGATTCTCCCACACAGTACAGCCTAGGGCATTTCAGCTGCACTTTTTAAAAGCTGAGATCTTAAAATCTTTCCGAACTCTTTCCACAAGCCATTCCCAAAGACTCCTGAACAACATGGTCATGTGTAGTCACAGCAATGGCCCCACTTCTGTGGTACCAAGTTCTGCATCATTCAGGGTTTATTTGAGAAACAGATAATACAACATACACAAGCATATGTGAGAAAGTACAAGACTGGCTTACAGTGGCCGTCTACAGAGTCAGATCTTGGAAGAGTGAAGACTATCTGCTGGACACCAAAGACTGAAAGTTTCAGTGGAAAATCTGGAGCCCACTGCAGAGTCCACATCAGGAAGCTGATGGGTGTGCAGTGGAAGGCTCAATAGTCTACAGGAGAAGGCTGAGGAGTATGGACTGGAAGCCAGCAGGTGATGTCCCAGGTGAAGGCAAAGAAACATAAGCAGATTCATCCTTCTTCACCTCACCTTTGTACCACCCAGGCAAAAAGCCAAGTTAGGATAGATTTTCTAAACTGAAAGTATGGAATTGCTAAGCCAGTTTGGCTGAGTTTGTTGTTCTCAACTTGACACAATCATCAATCATCACACTGGCCATCATAGTAAGTGGCTTAAAATGCCAGCATTCTGGGAGCCTGAGACAGTAGGATTTCCAGGTTAAGCCCATCCTGGGCAACTCATTGAGACCTTGTCTAAAAAGAAAAGTAAAAAAGACTTAGGTTCATTCCTCAGTATCAGAAAAAAAAAAGATTGGGCAATATTCTCTTATTCAATATTCTCTTATTTCACAGATATGAGCTTAGGGAGGTTTTAGATATCAGTAACTAACACATTAGAACTATATAGCTCAAAAAACATTGCTTGACTTGAGGAATCAGTCAAGACATCTATTCATAGAGATAATACAAACCTGTAAAATAAATTTAGAAAGATTTAAAGAATGCTAAAAATGGATGACATTCAGAGGTAGATGAAAGTCACATTTATAGATGAAATTAGAGTTAAGATGAGTCATGAAAGAAGAAAAAAACTGAAGGGTAGAAGTAGAAGAGATTAGACAGTCAAAGAAATATGGGGGCAGGGGATATAGCTCAAGTGTACCTCTCCTACCTTGGAAGCACAAGGCGCTGAGTTCAATCGTTGGTACCAAAAAAAAAAAAAAAAAAAAAGCTAAAACAACAACAACAACAACAAAAAAAACAAAACAAAAAAAACCCAAAACAGGTGTGGTAGCTCATGCCTATAATCTCAGCACTTGGGAGGAAGACGCAGGAGGATTGCTGTGAGTTCAAGGCTAACCTGAACTACAAAGGAAGACCCTATCTCAAAACAACAACAACAACAACAACAAACACTAAAATAAGAAAGAAATATGTTCTATACATACAGAAAATTAGTTTAATGTGGACTCTTCACCAATCTTTCTTTAATTCTTCCATGCAATAATTATTATCCAACATCTGTTGTAAACCATTAGGCATTCTAGATACTAGAGATAGAACAGATAATAAGACGATTTCACTGCTTTCACAGATTTTGCATGCTAGTGACTCATACTGGGGATAAATACAGAGAAGAAACATAACAAGAAGAAAAATAAGATGATAAAAGAGTTACAAAGAATGTTGAGTGGAAAGAAAACTCTTTTACAAAAAAATGGCCAGGGGCCACACTGGAGGAGCGCCCAGGGACTGAGGTTAGCAGCGGGCGGCTCGGGAAATGGCGACTGTGCCACTGAATCTGCACCGGGTTTGGAGCTTACTGGCCTCCAGGCCCACGCCGTAAGAGCGCCCAGGGACTGAGTTTAGCAGCGGGTGGCTCGGGAAGCGGTGACTGCGGGACCGAGTCTGCATCACTGAATCTGTGCCGGGTTTGAAGTTTGCTTGTCTCCAGGTCCACGCCGGAGGAGCACCCAGGGACTGAGGTTAGCAGCGGGCGGCTCGGGAAACGGTGACTGCAGCACTGAGTCTGCGTCACTGAATCTGCGCCGGGTTTGGAGCTTACTTGTCTCCAGGCCCACGCCGGAAGAG
>PVIR01005975.1:0-17524 GCA_004026965.1 Petromus typicus
AAATTGACATTGATTTGTAACTACTTTTATAGCAAATATAGTAATCATAATTGGTGTAATAGTTCTGTCTACCCCACTCCCCCATGTCAGGGCTTGAACTCCAGACCTTGAGCTTGCGAGGCAGGCATGACACCAGTGAGCTAAATCCCCAGATCTGGCATGATAGTCTTTTAAAGGAAAGAATCTTTATTGCTTTTCAAATCATTTTTTAAATTGGAGGAAGAAAGTTTATTGACTTTGTACACACATCTTGTTCTTTTACTATTGTACAAGTCTTTAAAAACATAATTTAGATAGATGTGGTGGTGCATTGCAATGGACAGTCTGGGCTTTTTGTTTTGTTTTGTTTTTTGAGACAAGGTCCTGCTGTGTAGTCCAGGCTCTCCTCAAACTTGTGACATTTTCCTGCCTCAGCCTCCTAAGTGCTGGGATTACAGTTATGTGCCACCATGGCGTGGTTGCAATGCTTTTTATTATAGTGAAAAAACTAGAAGCAATTTAAGCATCCAACAATAGGTCAAAGAGAACATTAATAATGTAAAAAGTTTATAATGTGCTTAGAGAAAAGAATATATACAAAGTATATCTAATATTCTATTTTGTTTCCAATACATATGTCATAGCTGGGCATGCTGGCGCACACCTATAACCCCAGCACTTTGGAAGGCTGGGCCCAGAAAATTGAAAAAATTTGAGCCTTGCCCAGAGAATTTCGCAATTTAGTGGGACTCTGTCTCAAATTGAAAACTAAATAAATAAAAAGCCAAGGGCCACGGATGTCGCTCAGCGGTGCGGTGCCTGCCTGGCAAGTGTGGGGCCCTGAGATTGATTCCCAGTACTAACAAATAATAAAATAAAATGAATAAAATAAAATAATAAGATGGCTGGGAATGTAGTTTAGTGCAAAAGCCTCTGGGTTCAATTCCTAGTACTGCAATCAGTCATTCAGTCAACCAGTTGTGCCAGTTAATGGTGCATGCCTTTAATCAAAACACTTTGGGAGGTGGAGACAGGAGGATCAAAGTTTTAGCCCAGCCTGGGGAATTTTGGATTTAGGGACACCCTGTCTCAAATCAAACCAACCGAAGAACAAAAGAACCCACGTAATTTAACCTTTTTATAAGAATTATCCTTCACAGTTCTATGAGAGGACTTATTTTTCACTTAATATCTATTCATTAAAAATATTTTATCACTTGCAACAATTAACCATTTTAATTTTTAGTACATATACTTTTGTTTTTGAAAAGAAGATACTCATCTGAATGTAGATGAAGCTTTTAAATATAGTCCGAAATATTTCTAAAACACTTCATTGTTGCAATCACTTCAAAAATGGTGGCTAACAACTATTAAATATATGAGTTTAACTATGAGTTTTAATTGAATATAAGAATTGTTTTTGAAAAATCTTCATTTTAGAACAGCAACGGAAACTACTCCAGAATGTAATGTGGTTAGATATTAATAAGAATGGTTTATTGAAAGTACCTATATTGCTGTTTCCTCATGAAATCTAAAGTTAAATAATTTTTTTGTGGAACAATGTCACATTTCCTTGATGAAGTTCAATAAATCATGTTTTTTTTTAGACAGGTCTGGCTTCATAGTTCAGGCTGGACCTGAACTCACTATGTAGCCCAGGCCAGCCTGGAACTCACAGCAGTCCTCCTGCGTCTGCCTCCAGAGTGCTGGGATTAAAGACGTGAGCCAGCGCACCTGGCTCAATAAATCATCTTTGCTACAAAAAAAAAAAAAAAAAAAAAAAGAGTATATTCTGTTGTCAGTTGGCATGTTCTATAGAGGTGTTAGGACTCGTTTAAAATGTAGGTGATGCCCGGCGTGGTGGCACACGCCTGTTTTCCCAGCACTCTGGAGGCAGATGGAGGAGGATCGCTGAGTTCGGGACCAGCCTAAGCTACAAAGCGAGGCACTGTCTCAAAAACAAAAAACAAACAAACAAACAAAATTAAAATAAAAATGTAGGTGCTTTCTATCCTATGCTCCTGAGTCCTCTGTTCTAGGACTGGAACTTGTATATGTAATAAGTCCTCCTTTTTCTTGCCCAGTACCCACAGATCCGGAAATTACGACCTCAAAAGTCCTCCAGGGTCTAGAGTCTTTAATTACTACAAGTGAGTATGTTGCCATCGATCACTCTGATAGACTTTTCTATTGCTCTAGTCTTACTGCCAGATCCGCAGAAAAGCGAATCGATGTTCTCAGGCTCGGCTTTCGGTTCGTTTGGCCTGGGCCACACCAAGGAGGGATTGGGCGGCCCGAGCCTCACGTGGCTCTAGACTGGATGATGGCGGGCGCTGGGGAAGACGCGCGGGCGCTCTTCAGAGCTGGGGTTCGCGTGGCGCTGGAGGCCTGGCCTGCCTTGCAGGTGAGCGAAGCCTTGACGGTATCAGGGTTAAAACTCGGGGAAAAATAAGGGTTGCTTGTATGAGGCACTTAATATTCGGGTGGGTGGCAAAAGCGGCGGCCTCTCGAGCCACCCTGGACCAGTTACCTAACTGACGTGGGCGCGGGCCTGTGTTGGCAGATCGCCGTGGAGAATGGTTTCGGGGGTGTGCACAGCCAGGAGAAGGCCGAATGGCTGGGGAGTGCGGTGGAAGATTACTTCATCCGCAATGGTGAGTGGGTGTGAGGAGCAGCGAT
Source organism: Petromus typicus (assembly GCA_004026965.1). Classification (NCBI taxonomy): domain Eukaryota; kingdom Metazoa; phylum Chordata; class Mammalia; order Rodentia; family Petromuridae; genus Petromus; species Petromus typicus. The sequence continues at coordinate 2,665 of PVIR01005975.1, forward strand.
CCGTGTGAGGGGGAAGCGGAGAGCAACAGTCTGATTCTGGGGAGAGAACACTTCCTCCTGGGCAATTTCGGTTGGTACCTGGAGGCCAGGTGAATTGAATGCAGGCTTTGAAGTCTGAATTCTGGCTTTGAACGCCTACGGGCTGGGCCACTGAATCATGCTCTCGCTCTGGACAAGACATTCTATTTTCCCGAGATTCAGTTTTCCTAGTTCCTGAAATTAATAGAAAAGAACTTACCCCAATGCTGTCCAGTAGAATGAGTCACATCGTGAACTTAATTGTTGGGCCAGGGGTGTAGCTCGGGTAGTGTTTGCCTTACAGTGCTCAAGGCCCTGGGTTCCATCCCCAGCATCGCAAAATAAACAAATAGGAAGCATTCACTTTTTAATAAAAGAAAAGCCAATGAAACTAATCATGTTATTCAACTCATACTCAAAATATTTCAATGTCATAGATGTAAAACTACTGAAATATTTTACTTTTTTCAAAATTGGTTATTTTACAGTATTAGCACATCTGAATTGGGCCTAGCCACATTTCAGTTGCTCTGCAACCACACAGGTGGCTGTTGGGGTTGTAGAAATCTATACCTTAGGTTTGTCTTGAAGGTTATACAGAACAAGGAGCCGAGTACTGTAGAAGGTCTGTTATCTGTAATGGGTTTTATAAAGTTCTTCATTTTCTAGCCTTGGAGATGACTTAGACAAGAGACTGGACAGTTACAACACTGGGTGATAAATGTTGTGAGACGGGGAAGCTAAGAGTCCTTGGGGATAACCTGAGCCTGAGGAGAAAGCTCCTGGGGGAAGGGTGTTGGGTCTGGCTCTTAAGAGATGAAAAAGTAATTAGGTTAGGGATGTAGAGATAGCAACTCCCCAGTGACTTCGGGGTATGAGGAAAGGACGCGTTCTATTTGGAAAGTATCAGAGGACTCTGTTGTGAGGGTGTGGGGGTGCAAGAGTGATAGAGATGAAAGAGGGGAGTATGGAGACCCTCCTCCCAAAAAGGAAGGCATGGAAGGCCTTATGTGCGTTTGATTTTATCTATTAGGCCAGTGTTTGTCAAAATGCTTGCTATAGAAGATGCATCCAGTTAGATGTTCACTAAAGAAGAAAAGCTTCTTTGGTCAGCTTGTGTAAGTTCATTTCTTCAGCTCTAACTTAAGAGTCACACAACCCTTATGAACATATTAAAGCAAGAATAAGGATAGGAGCTAGAAAAAAGAACCCTATTTGCCTTTGTTTCTTTCTATAACTTCCCTTAAAATCCAGCAGAACTGATGTTTCCAAAGGCAAACTGAAACACTATAGTAGGTAGTATAGATAAGAATTCATGGGCAGGTTCTAAAGTGAGTAGCAGCAGGATGGGATTTGCTGGCTAAAAAGTTCAGCAACTAATCAATGTAGAGCACGTAGTGAAGAGGGAAAGAATGATGTGAAGGCTGTTTTGGTCTCAAAAATGAAGAAGAGTAAAGTAGGGCAATGATGATAATCATGGAAAAAAAAGGGTGGAGTAAGGCATTGGAGAGAGCTTGGCTGTACAGGAGGGATGGAAGAAGAGGCCCATTTTGGGCTTGAATGGCTGGTGGAGTTGGTGACTTCTGTGGATGTGAAGAATCCTGGAGGATGAGGTGCAGGTTTGCAGGGTAAGGTGATAGGTCTGACTTTGGATATGGGAGGGGGATGGCTGAGGACCCTGGGAAACATGTGGGCACACAGACAGTCTCGGTGGAGGAAGATTAGGTTGAGTGGTAGGGAAAAGCAAGGGGTTGGATGGGCTCTCTCTGGGAGAGAATATATGGTGGTAAGGAGCTTTGAAGAAGACTTTCTTGAGTTAATTCAGCAAAAGTAGAAAGCATGGAACTGCAGCATAACAGAAGCCCAGACAGCGGGGGGGCTTGATCAAAGCGACACAATTGAATGTTGGTGTCAAGGCTGGGATGATTTTATTATTGGAAGTAATGTATCCATTTCTTACCTATCCCATTGGTCTGTGGTCTCCTGAATCAGTGGAGCCACACTTGTGAAAAGTCTTCAAAATGCTTGAAAAGCTTCAGCCCTTGAGTGATGGAAATTAACATGGATTAGGGATCTCTCTGTGCCAGGCATTGTGTTGGATCACTGCCTGTAATAGACCTTTGATGGACCCACTATTTGCCCTACTTTACAAATGAGGAAACAGGACCAGAGAGGTATAAGTAGCTTGCTCAAGATCACATAGAAGGGCAGCCAGTTAGAATAGTTGAGATGAAAGGGAGCACTTTGGTAAATAAAAGGTTCATTGTTTGGAGTTTTTACTACCAACCAGGTATGGACCCAAGTAGGTACTGAAGAGTAGCGGGCAGGGGTGATGAGATCGGCTGCTCTTTGACCAAAGGGTCCTGTCTTCTCCTACTCAGCTGACTTGGAGCTAGCTGAGGTAGAAGACTTCCTCGGGGAGCTGATGACCAATGAGTTTGATACCATTGTGGAGGATGGGAGTCTGCCCCAGGTAAGCTTAATGTAGACACGATTACCATTTCCCTGACTGGTGTCATCATCATTTTTCTCCTTAGCTGTCTGTTTTGGACTGAGTATTTTGACTGTAACCATTCTTTTCTTAGATCAAGACTGCCTAGAAGAAATCTAAATCTTACTTTCGTTTTATGTCTGTCCATACAACATTCCCATCCAGGCTTGTTCCCCACTCTTCTCCCACTGGCAGTTTGGGCCAGGTGATTTCCACCCCTGTTCTGGTTGATTTTGTTTCCCCTGATGAAATCACTTTCCCTTTTATATCTCCTGTGTTTCAAAGCCCAGTTCTAGTGCATTCCCTGCTAGAAGGCCCTCCTTCAGTGCTTCACTCCCTCAACTGAGATCTTCATGTGTAGTTGTTTGACTGTGAACTTCTTAGGAAAGCACTCCATGCTCATCTGGAAAATACCAACCCTTCCCCCACTACTCTACAAACACAAGCTGGTTGTATAGTGGATTTTATGGAAAATCCAGGTTTGATGAATTTTTTCTTGGTAGGTGAGCCAGCAGCTACAGACAATGTTCCACCACTTCCAGAGGGGCAATAGGGCTGCACTGAAGGAGATGGTCTCGCACATCAACCAAAGAAAGTACAAAGTCACAGCCACTGCACTCAAGACAGCCAGAGGGGCTGATGAGGATGAAGATGATGCAGACAGTGTGGAAGAGATGGAGGTGAAAGGGATGCCCCTTGGGTGAGGGGATATACATGTTTTTAGGGGTGGTATTATCTAAAGAAGAATAGGTCATATAGACAGTTCTTGAAAAGCTGGGAGCAGAAGGTGGGTCTCCAATGGCTGTGTATTTAGCATTCTCTTGTATTTTCCCTCCAGGTCACAGCTACGAGTGATGTGGCTGCTGCGCAGCCTGGAACTTCTGATCCAAACTGTCAGACTATTAAGGAAGAGGATATAGTGGAAGATGGCTGGACCATTGTCCGGAGAAAGAAATGACTGGGGACAGAAATGTTTCAGGCCCTTGTTGGCTAGGTGGTCTAAGACTTATTTTTAGGGGCTTTTTAGAGGGCCGTAGACCTCTGGACTGGGAACCGTATTCCTGTCTCCTGTGTTCTTGTTTAGCTCTCTGCAGGGGAGGAAAAGTCCTGCAGTCCTTGGTTGTAGGGGTGATAGGACCTGTTTACCACACCCTCTGAGGCTGTCAGTGACCATAGCATAGTGCCTTTTGGGTGCAGTCAGTATAACGGGACGGGATGAGTCAGTGTGGTGTGGCTGGAGGAGGAGCTAACTGTGAGAGTGGGAAGGTGGATTTGTGGAAAGGACCAATACTTGGGCACTAGGGGCTGACTGCTTCGGGGATGGTGAGACAACATGGAGGTAGAAGAGAATATTTGAAGTTGTGAACAAAAGTAGCTGTACCTATCACTATACACACACACACGAGAATATTTGATGTTGTGAACAAAAGTAGCTGTAAAACACACACACAACACACACACACACACACACACACCCCTGTGGCTAGGTGGAAGAGCTATTTCCTCCAGCCGCTTTCCTCAATTTCTCCCATCCCATTTAAGTCAGGGATGAAGCTTACCATCTCAATAAATAGTACCTTCTTGTTTAATCTGTAGCTTGACCTGTAGCATGGAATCGGTCTTCTGGGAACTGAATTTCAGAGTTCAGTACAGGAGGGATTTCTGGGCCTACCCTAGTAGCCTGGTAATTTGGACAAACACAAATGGACAAATGGAGCACAGTAGTGCTGTGAAAGTTACTGTAAGCCTGAAATAAATTGTATTTTTTAAAAAAACAAAACAAAACAGAGTATCCATTGTCCCCCATTCCCCTGTCCTACCCAGTGGCCCTGCCATGGGTCTGGACGATAAAATACTGGATAGCCTTGGGGCTGAGTAGAAGCTATAGGCCGTGGGAGGGGCAAGAGGGCTCTAGTAACCACCCCATGTAGAGTCAGACATGTGAAGACACTGCTGAGGAGGCAAGGGTGAGTGAGGCCCCGGGGTCAGTGGCCGAGCTGGTGTCTGAGTCCAAGTCTTCTGCCTCTGCTGCTTCTGGGGGAATTGGGTAGAAGCAGGCTCTGTGGAGTGTTGGAGGTTGGGGTAAAAGCCTAATTCAGGTGGGTCTGGCAGTAGTTCCCACCTTCCCCGGGGACAGGATTCTTTAAAAAATTTAGGTCACTGTACGAATATCTTTGAAAAGCCCACGTTTTGTGAAAAGATGAATTAAAAAAACCCAAGACCCAGCATTCGGGATTGAAAGTGCCCGTGATGGGAGTTCAAGTATTGACTGAGCTGGGAGGGAGGGGTCTGGGACCTCCTACTGGACATGGGCAGCTAGATTGTGGAGTTGGGGCTCCCAGCCCCCCAACCCTCTAGGTCTTATCTCGGGTCTGGGGGCTCTCAGGCGGCTCAGCAGTGGCTCCTGAAGCTGCCACCGTGGCCTCTTCCATCTCCCTGTCCTCAGACAGTGTGGGCCTGGAGCAGAACGTGTCCCCACGGCCTGCCCGGCCAAGCACAGCCATCCAGCGCCGCTGGAGCTCCTCTGTCTCAGGGCTGAAGTACCAGCTGAGGTGGCTTTGGGTGATCTTGAAGACATGCCTTCTGTCAGGTCTCTCCCCTGCCTCGGGAGGCCCCACCTCAAAGCCGATGAGGGGCAGGCTGCGCTGGGCCTTCACATCCTACGGAGGAGGGACAGAGCTGGGGTCACCTCAGGACTGAGCCTTCTGTCCCAGCTTCTAATGATTTTGAATCTGCTCCCTCCCTCTGCTTAAGAACACTGGCTTAATAGGAAAATGAACGGGCTAAAACCTTGGCTGGTCCTAGGATCATCTCCCACATCCAAAACCACCTGGGCCAGTCTTGAGTGTTTTCAAGTGTCTTCTCCAGGCTATAGCTAGAGAAGGTCATATAAATGTATGTTCTCCCTTGCTTAAAAAGTAGATCTAGGAGGGCCCTGCCTCCATTCCTGTTTTCTTCCAACAGCCAGCTCCCCAACTCACCTGTTTTCCCTGCATGCCTTGATGTATAATGCAGTGTTTGCAATGGTTTTGATTTGCCCCAAGGTAGAGCTAGGTTTTCTTACCCCTAGGGTCAAGGAAGGGTCAGGGACTGGAGGGAAAGGAAGTCTGGTTTGTCCTGCGGCTAAAAGGACCCAAGTAGAATACATACCTGAGGGGCTCCATAGATGTACAGCACCAAGGGTTCATTCTCGGGGACCACGAACCATGCTTTGTGCCATCCTTTCCCACCCTTCTCCATGTAGTGTAGGAAGCTGCAGATGATGCTGTTCTCTGCAGCCACAGAGGCCTGTTTCTGTGGCCAGAGACAGGAGGTCAGTGTTAAGAGAAGGCCCAGTGTAGTTCCTCTTGGCTTAACTAGCATCTTAGTTTATATATAGCTATCTCCATGTCTCAAGATGAAGACAGTGAAATCAGGTCACAGGAATGGTCTGCCTAATATTACCTGGTAGAGTACAGATCCAAAGCTAGGCCTGTCTGCTCCACTTGGGCCATGGCCGCTGCCCATACAAGCCAGAGGAAGGGGTGTACAGATTTCTGCAAGAGCATCCAAGTACCAACCAGACACCTGCCTGTTTATTTCTCAGGTCGTTCACACGTTCACACCTCACCTTTTTGCATCTTTTACCCACACCCGTAGCCTACACTAAGTGAAAGGCAACCTAGCATTGGGGTTTAGGGGGAGGGTAGGTGATAAATGCAGTCTGGCTCAGAATCCCAGTTCTGGGTGAAAATGTACAGACTTGAAGAAAACAGAGGGCTGCTGTGAGAATTAAATTATATCCAAAGTATTTAGAATAGTTTTTGGCACAGTAAGTGCTCTTTAAGTGTTAAATAAATACCTACATTTGTTTAAAATAACCTCAAAATGTGTGCATGCACATGTTCCTAGAAAGGAAGGAAAGGTGTTAACAGTGGAAACTTCTGGGCAGAAGGAGTATAAAGTTTTATTATTTTTTGTTTATGTTATCCTACTTAGCTCTTTAGTAATAAAAGGCAATTTACTAATTTAAAAATAGCTTAGACACAGACAATGTAGTCCCATCTACTACCAGTGTGCAGCGGGAGGGTTGCTTTAAATTTAAAGAGTTCAAAGCCAGGGCCAGGGATTTAGCTTAGTGGTTCCAGCATCTGTCTTGCAAGCACAAGGGCCCAGGTTTGAACCCGGTAACCATATACGACAGTGACGGGCGTGGAGACTCATGCCCACTTCCACCACAGTGCCGGGCGTGGTGGCTCACGCCTGTAATCCCAGCGCTCGGGAGGCAGAGGCAGGAGGATTGCTGTGAGTTCCAGGCTCGCTTGGGCTACATAGTGAGCTCAGGGCCAGCCTGAACTACAAACGCGAGACCTTGTCTCAAAAAAAAAAAAGTTCAAAGCCAGTCTGGGCAGCCTACCAAGAACTGGTCTCAAAAACAAACTAGCTGTAGCTCAGTGGCACCATACCTGCCTCACAAGCACAAGGTCCTGAGTTACATCCCCAGCCAGATGTAATGGTGTGTTCATGTAATCCTAGCTCTCAGAAGCTGTGGTAGGAGAACTCCAAATTTGAGCCCAGCCCACGCAACTTCATGAGACCCTATCTCACAGTAAAATTTGTTTATAGTGCTGGGGATATAGCTCAGTGCAGAAGTCCTGGGTTCAATCTTTAGTGCTAGAGAGGAATTTTTTTTTTTTTTTTTGAGACGGGGTCTTGCCTTGTAGTTCAGGCTAATCCTGAGCTCACTATGTAGCCCAGGCGAGCCTGGAACTCACAGCAATCTTCCTGTCTCTGCCTCCCTAGTGCTGGGAGTACAGGCATGAGCCACCATGTCCAGTACTGTGGTGTGTGGTACTGATGCTGGTGGGCGTGAGTCTCCACGCCTCTCATTGTTGTATGTGGTTATCAGGGATCGAACTCTTGTAAGCCCTTGTGCTTACAAGACAGGTGCTGGAAAGACTGAGCTAAATCCCTGGCCCAGAATTTTGTTTTTTTGAGAGACGCTCTCGCTATGTAGTTTAGGCTGATCATCAACTATGTAGCCGCAGGCTAGCCTCAAACTCCTGGTGATCCTTCTGCCTCAGCTTCCTGAGTACTAGTATTTACAGGCATGTATCACCATGCAGGGCAAAACATTTTTAAAAACAAAAAAACAAAACAGTTTGGCCACTCATTGACTGGGTAACTTATGCAAATAACTTCTCTGGGCATCATTTTCCTGATGGGTAGCTATGGATAATAAAAGCATGGGCACATTAGTTACTGTGAGGAGTGCTTGAGTGAAGCACTTACATGCACTGTCTTCCACTGACTCTTGCACTCGTGTTACTCTCCCCGCGCCTGAGACGAAGCACCAGTGGACATGCAGAGCAATCTGTCTTACTATTTCAGAGATGCCTGGGCTTCTCAAGTTACCCTGGGTAGGTGGCTGGGGCCTGTGTTTGGGTAGTTGGTGGTTGGGTCTCACCTCTAGGATGGATCTCCGGCGTTGGGGTGTATGCTGGCTGTAGGCTGGACTGCTCCCGGGCACCCCGTGCAAGGCCACGTAGCAGTCAGTGCACACACGGTTGGATCGGTTGTTGTCATAGATGAGGCGGGCCCGGAACTCAGAGCACTTCCCACAAACCACCTGGGGTGGCAAGTGGGCGAGAGCAGCCTGATAGTAGCAGGCCTTCCCCTTCAGTGAACCAACTCCCACAACAGACTTGCAGCCTTCTCCCTTTGGAGGGTGCCCACTCAGAAGTGGGCCTTTGGGCTGTCAGCCTATCCCCTCGTTGGCTGTGCCCCACCTCCCAACACTCACATGCCCACAGGCCTTGCAGTGGTGCCTGCGTTTGGTGATGGAGTTGAAGGGCTCCTGGCAGCGCATGCACATGGTGACTTCCTTTTCCCGGATGGGTGTAGGTGCCCGCTTCCCGAGATCCACATTCTAGGGGAAGAGCCAAATCCCTGGTCAGAGACTGCTGCTCAGCCCAGTCCAGACAACCCTTCCATCTTCCCAAGGCTTAGACTATCGCTGGTGCTGGAAGGGCAGCAGACACGCTCACAAGGCTTGCCTTTGAATCTGGCTGTGTTCCTGCCTTGATGTGTTAACACTGCGGTTGCAAAAACACCATTATTGTTACAGTACTGGGATTTCAATCAGGGCCTTTACACTAAACTACATACCTAGTCCCCCCACCCCCCATGTTTTTGTTTTTAACTACACAGGGTCTCACTGTGTGGTTCAGGCTGGTCTTACACTCACTATGGAGCCCAGGCTGGCCTTGAACTCGTGAGTGCTGCGGTTACAGGCGTTCACCAGCATGTCTGGCCTAACAGTGGTTTTTTTTGTTGTTGTTTATTTAAAAAAAAATTTTTTTTTTTTTTGGTGGTACCAGGGATCAAACATGGGCCCTTGTGCTGCCAAGGTAGGGGCAGTACCATTTGAGCTAAATCATCAGACCCTCCCCTTTCATTTTTTAGTTTTTTCAGATAGGGTTTTGCTGTATAGTTCAGGCTGGTGTTGAACTCACTATGTAGCCCAGGCTGGCTTCAAACTCACAGAGATCCTCCTGCCTCAGCCTCCCAAGTGCTAGGAAGACACATGTGTACCAACATATCCAACAATACTGTGTTCTTGAAAATAAAGTTATTTTTGCCTTTTTGGCCTTGGTTTCCCCAACGATTGCATGGCTCTACCAACAGAACACTGTGCTTCTGCGGGTATGCATTGCTTCTCTGGTCCTTACTCCCACAAAGGAGAGAGTGTCATCTCCTGGTAGGGACTTAAGAGGTCTGGGCATCCTTGGGACACTTACTGGAGAGTTGGGGGGTGTGTCTTCATCTTCTCTGCTTGTTGAGTTCAACAGTTTGAAGGTCTCCAGCGTCTGTTCATGCTTTAGGAGGGTGGAGTTGATGGCCTGGTACAAAGTGTAAGAGATGGGAGGTCAGATCACTAACAAGCCACCCATCTCCACCCTCACCTCGATTTCCTCTCCTCTGTCCTGGAGTCAGGAAAGTTGAACTCTAGGCCCAGTTTGGCCCCTGCCAGCCATACCCAGCCTGAAATGCTAACGTGAGGGAGGGGAGACTGTTAGAAATGCCTCACGCAGCCTGCCTTGCCACTGAGCTTGAGTTTTCCAGGGCCTGACTCGCTAGGATTACACCTTCGGAGGAACCACCTCTCTAAAAGAAGAGTGTGTGAGTTTCCATTTCAGTTTTGGACCTCAGTTTGCTTTGCTTTATTTATAAAATGGAGATGTTAAAGTTTGTCGGAAGGTAGGTATCCAGGCCCATTCGGGTCCTATATAAGTTTTGGGGGAGAGTCCACCAACCCCTAGGAGACCTGTTAATACTTTTCCAGCCCTCTACACAAAATTGTCTTTGATGTTACCTGGACCCAGTCTTTCTTCTCCTCCTCAGTCCTTGGTAGGGGAAAAAAAGAAAGATGTTGGGTTAGGCAAGTCAATAAAAAGCCACTGGAATGGTAAAGAGCGAGTGCTTTAGAGTTAGACAGATGTGAATTTAACCCTCTGTGGCTTCACTTCTTATTTTTGTGCCCTTGGACAAGTCACTTAACTAGGTTTATTTATTCAGCAAGGACTAATATCTTCCAGATTCTGTCCTGGTACTTGGGCCTCAGAGAAAACCCTCCTTCACTAGCAGAGACAGGGACAATTCAGGGGGGTCTGTGCTGCGACAAGATGACAAGTAGGGCTGAGGAGCTCCGGGAAGGGGACTGCTCCAGCCTGAGTGGGGGCTTTCAAGGCCAGTTTCCTCAGCGAGGTGCTCGGCCTCAGGTAGCGGATAAGGGTATAGTGTGCGTGAGAACAAGAAACTGGGTCCAGAAATTCCCAGCTACTGGGATGTCAAGTTTGAGAAAAGAGGAGAGTTCAGTTTTAAAGTGTGTAACATGGAGATGACAATTATCATTCTCTGGGCTGTTCTGAGCATAAGAGGTGACACGTAGGAAGTGCCCAGCACAATGTTGGAGGCACGAGATGTTCAAATAAATGAGACTTGAGACTTCTGCCTCCCCTTTCCCCACTTCTATTTGTCCCGCATTCTTTATGGCCTTTACCCTAGTGCAGCCTCATCGGCCACTCACTCAGAACAGGACCACACCTCGTCTGCCGCCTCTCATTTAGCTTTTTTGTTATCTGAGACAGGGTCTCTTTTTCTACTCCGGCTATCCTTCAGCTTGTGATCTTCCTGCCTTGGCTCCACGATTAGCTGGTATTGCACATGCATGCTCCCATGCCAGCCGCTATCTGGCCTCTACTGCCTTCCACATCCACAATCCAAACATCTGAAATATTCTCCTAATATGAAAGCATAAGTATATCCTTAGAACCACTTAGTGAAAAAGGAAGAGATGTGAGTCAATATTTAGCTATAAGAATGTCCACTGCAACACGGCTAGGATGTAGCTCAGTGGAAGAGCATTTGCCCAGCATTTGTAAGGTCCTTGGCTCTGTTCCAAGCAGCACACACACACAAATCAAAATAAATGTGGGTAATTTATAATACATGCCAGGCATGGCGACACACGCCTGCAATCCCAGTACTTGGGAGGCTGATGCAGGAGGATCACTCTGAGTTCTAGGCCAGCCTGGGTTACATAGTGAGTCCAAGGCCACCCTGAACTACACAGCAATATTCTATCTCAAACATATATAAACATACACACACACACAAAACCAATCAAAACCAATGTCCATTCCAATGTTATTTATTATACTGAAAATTTAGAAGCAGTTTAAGCATTCAATAGGTCAGGTTAAAAAAAATCATGATATATCACTATTGTAAGAGAACATTAATGATATTGAAAGTTTATAATATGCTTAGAGCAAAGAACCTATACCAAATATGTCAATATTCTATTTTGTTTAAAAATATATACGTGATAGCCAGGCATGGTGTTGCACTTATAATCCCAGTACTTTGGGAGGCTGAGGCCAGAAAATTAAAGAGTTGCCTAGCCCAGGCAACTTAGTAATTTAATGAGACTCAACCTAAGAAATAATAAAGAAGGGACTGGGATGTAGCTTAGTGCAAGAGCCCTTGGTTCAATTCCCTGTACTGCAAGAAAAAAAAAAGAATAAAGAAAAGAAAAGAAAAATAAGCCAGTTAGTGGTACACACCTTTAGTCTGAACATTCTGGGAGGCTGAGGCAGGAGGATCAAAAGTTCCAGCCCAGCCTGGGGAATTTTAGACTTAGGGAGACCCTGTCTCAAAATTTTAAAAAGTGCTTGGATATAGCTCAATGTAAAGGTCCTGGGTTTAACCCCCAGTACCTGAAAAGTATAAACAAATAAATACGTAAATGTGACACAAGTATTTACATTTTCAAAACTCATCCATGGTACATTTAAAACCCGAGCACTTTACTATGAAAATTTTGCCCCAAGAAAAAGGGAGGGAGGTTTAAACAAATATTGAAGTTCAGTTAATGATTTACATGCCAAACTCTTAAAGGGTGATATGTAGGGATGTTTTCAACTTACCATGAAATATTCTTTTTTTTTTTAGGTTTTTTTGAGACAGGGTCTCGCTTTGTGGTTCAGGCTGGCCCTGAGCTCAGCCTCAAACTCACATCACAGCAATCCTCCTGCCTCTGCCTCCCGAGTGCTGGGATTACAGGCGTGAGCCACCACGCCCGGCACTGTGGTATGTGGTACTGGTTGCTGCTGGGTGTGAGTCTCCACATCCAGTATAGTATGTGGTTACCGGGGATCGAACCCCGGTCCTTGCGCTTGTAAGACAGGTGCCGGAACCACTGAGCTAAATCCCCGGCCCCTACCATGAAATATTCTTTAAAAATCACTTGGACTCATGGATGGATAAAATTAAATATTGCACAAGTTTAACATCTGTAGAATCTAAATGATGGGTTTATGAGTGCTAACTGTATAATTCTTTCAACTCTTCTGTATTATCAAAAACTTTCAGAAAAAATATGGAAAGAAAAGGCCCCAAAGTGGTATTGGCCATACAGGAGCATAAGTTATTTCTGGGTTGTAGAGTTTTAGGGGGATTTTAATTTATGCTGATTGTACTATTTTAAAAATTATTTGTTTACCTGTATTTTCTGATTTATAAATTTCTTTGTAGTAAACAAGTGTTGCTTTTGATTTTTGAGAAGCTAGGCTTGTTGGTCCCTACCAAGCCTGGCACTGCTGTGGGAGGCTGAGTCAGGAAGAGTGCAAGCTCACACCCAGCCAGGGCAACTTAGAAAAACACTCAACTGAAAAATAAAAAGGGCTTAGGGCATAGCTCAGTGTGAAGATCCTCAGTTTGACTCCCAGCGTGGAGACATGAAAAGAAGTCAGAGAGGGAGGGCGGGAGGGGGGAGGCAAGGGGAGAGGCAGGCTGATAGCAAGGAACGTCCGCAACTGTGTTTCCGGTTATTCATTTTGAAGTATATAGTGAGGAAGTGTCATATTATTTGAAATTTACTTTAAAATGGTTCCACAAAAGACATGTAGCAGGCTGGGCAAGGCAGCATGTGCCGGTAGTCCCAACTATGTAGTAAGCTCAGCCAGGAGGATCTATTGAGCCCAGGAACTTCAAGCTAGCCTGGCCATGTAGTGAGATTCTAATTCAAAAACAATTCAAAACTAAACTAAAAGAGACATCATATGGCAAAATGTCAATAACTGTCTACTTTCTTTTTTATGCTGCATGGGATTGAGCCTAGTGCTTCCCATATGCCATGGAAGTGCCTGCTCTACATATCCCCAGCCCTAATTCTTGACTCCTAAATCAGTGATTCTAAACCCTGGGACATGTATGGCGAGGGCTCAAAGCTGTCCATGATAGGTGGGTGTGGTTGCACTTGCGCATAATCCTAGCACTCTGGCACGCTGAGGCCGGAGCATTGCAAATTCCAGCCCAGCCTGGGAACTTTAGCAAGATCTTGTGTGAAAATTTAAAAATTGAAAAAGGAGTAGGAAAAAAGGGGCTAGAATGAGCTCAGTGTGATGGCCATAGATTCAATAGCCAGTGCAGCTTTTTAAAATTAAAAAAATGAAATAAGGGCTGAGGAGTTAGCTCAGTAGTTCCGGTGTCTGCCTGGCAAGCACAAGGTCCCGGGTTCCATCCCCGGTAACCACATACCACAATGCCAGACATGGTGGCTTACGCCTGTAATCCCAGCAGTAGGGAGGCAGAGGCAGGAGGATTGCCTCGAGTTCAAATGCAGCCTGAGCTACAAAGTGAGTTTAAAGCCAGCCTGAACTACAAAGTGAGACCTTGTCTCAAAAAAAAAAAAAAAATTAAACTGGGTGTGGTGGTGTAGCCTATCATCCTAGCACTCCAGAGGCTGAAGCAGGGCTTCAAATTCAAGGCCAGTCTGGAGTAGACAGAGAAAAAGAAAGGTTAAGTGCAGCACAGATGACTACAAAGTAAATAAACTGTCCATACCTTCCTGCCACCCTTGGAAGAAACCCTCCACTGCTTGACAAGCCCATTCTAGATCCTGTACCACATCCTCTATGTCGACTGAGGCCCTGTCACTGGGCTTATCACCTTCCATACATGTCCACAATCTGTTCTGCTCTTGCTGTACCCATCGCAGGCCTCAAAGAGGTTTTCTCAGTCAGCCTGAGCTCTACAGCCCAACTCCCAGCTCACCTCACCTTCCTGGACGACAGCCTCTACCCGCATTCACTGTCTCGTCTCCACAGTCTCTGCCAGCCATTTCTCATGTCCACAAAGCCTGTCCAAAGCAAGGCATCTACTGCTGTGCATCTGCTCTCCAGCCCTGATCATGACCTTGGTACTCTTTCACCTCAGCCGCCATAAGGCCACATGGACGGTAAACATGGGCCCTGACTCCAGATTCAATACCCCATGCACAGCCTGAGCTCCACTCCCAGCTTTGTGCCCTTCTAACTGTGGGATTTAGGGCAAATTGCCAACTATTTGGTGCCTCAGTTTCCTTGTCTGTAAAATGCATTGATAGCAGCTACTTCATCTAGGGGATTTCAACTAGGTAGTGTAAACTTAAATTGTTTAAGTTGAAATTAAAATAGGCTAGGTACAAAAATGCATGCTTGTAGCCCTAGCTATTCAAGAGGATGAGGCAGGAGAATCACAAGTTCGAGGCCATCATGGGTAACTCAGTGAACCCTTTCTTTCTTTTCTTTCTTCTCTCTGAGAATTGAACCTAATGCCTTTACCTGGAGCTACCACTCCAGCGCTGAACCCTTTTAATTTTAAGACAGGGTCTTACTAATCAGCTTAAATTGACCAGACTTGAATTTGCAATCTTCCTGCCTCGGCCTTCCAGAATGCTGAGATTATAGGCATGTGCTATCACATTTAGCTTGAGACTACATTTCAAAATAAAAAATGAGGGGCTGGGGAGTTAGCTCAGTGGTTCCT
>PVIR01005975.1:17624-40550 GCA_004026965.1 Petromus typicus
CACATAACAATACTGGGTGTGGAGACCCACACCCAGCAGCAACCAGTACCACATACCACAGTGCCGGGCGTGGTGGCTCACACCTGTAATCCCAGCACTCGGGAGGCAGAGGCAGGAGGATTGTGATGTGAGTTTGAGGCTGAGCTGAGGGCCAGCCTGAACCACAAAGCGAGACCCTGTCTCAAAAAACCTAAAAAAATAAATAAATAAATAAATAAATAAATAAAAATAAAAAATGAAAACGGCTGTGGACATAATTCAGTGCAAAGGCTCAATTCCCAATACCACAAAAGGTTAAAATAGTACTGGGAACAGGCACAACTCTTTATGATATGTGATCTATTATAATTTTCCAAATAGAAGATAAATATGAAAGCCCCTCTGTTAAATGGTTGGGCATTTTATCCACAGTATAAATTTTTTTTTGAGACAGGATCTTGTTTCTTGTAGTTCAGGCTGGCCCTGAGTTCATTCACTATGTAGCCCAGGCAAGCCCTGAACTCACAGCAATCCTCCTGTTTCTGCCTCCCAGGTGCTGGGATTGCAAGTGTGAGCCACCATGCTCAGCACTGTGGTATGTGGTTACTGGGGATCGAACTCTGGATCTTGTACTTGCAAGGGCCAGAATCACTAAGCTAAATCCCCACTATGGATTTTTTTTTGAGACAAGGTCTCACTGTATATGTAGTTCAGGGTGGAACTAAACTCACATATATCCCACTTTGGATCCTCTTGTTTCAGTCTCCTCAGTACCGGAATTATAGGCACGAGCCACTAAGCCCGGCTCCATGCTATAATTTTTATTTTTATTTTTATTTTATTTATTTTTTTTTAGGTTTTTTTGAGACAGGGTCTCGCTTTGTGGTTCAGGCTGGCCCTGAGCTCAGCCTCAGACTCACATCACAATCCTCCTGTCTCTGCCTCCCGAGTGCTGGGATTCCAGGCGTGAGCCACCACGCCCGGCACTGTGGTATGTGGTACTGGTTGCTGCTGGGTGTGGGTCTCCACACCCAGTATTGGTATGTGGTTACTGGGGAATCGAACCCGGGCCCTTGCGCTTGCAAGACAGGCACCGGAACCACTGAGCTAACTCCCCGGCCCCCATGCTATAATTTTTAAAAAAGTTTTATTTGTGGTACTGGAGACTGAAACCAGGGGTGCTCTACCATTGAGCTGTATGTCAGACTTTTGTTTTCTTTTTCAAAACAGGGTCCTTGATGTGTAGCACAGACTGACCTTGAATTTGTAATCCTCCTTTCTTAGCCTTGAAAGTATTGGGATTTTAGGTATGCCCAAGCATCTCCAACATGCAGTACAGGTCTTTTAAAATTTTTCTTTCCTTTTTTTTTTTTTTAAATAGGGTCTCGTTTTTTAGTTTAGG
Source organism: Petromus typicus (assembly GCA_004026965.1). Lineage (NCBI taxonomy): Eukaryota > Metazoa > Chordata > Mammalia > Rodentia > Petromuridae > Petromus > Petromus typicus. Next base: position 19,006 of record PVIR01005975.1, read on the forward strand.
CTGGCCCTGAGTTCACTTTGTAACCTGAGCAAGCTTCAAACTCACAGAAATCCTCGTGCCTCTGCCTCCCAAGTGTTTGGATTACATGTGTGAGCCACCATGCCCAGCAATGTGGTATGTGGTCTGGGGAGTGGGGATTGAACTCGGGACCCTGTGCTTGCCAGGCAGACGCCGGAACCACTAAGCTAAATCCTCGACCCTAAATTTTTTTCTTTTTAAAACAGGGTCTTGAGCTAGGCCTGGTGGCAAATGCCTATAATCCAAGCACTCAAGAGGCAGGGCAGGAGGGTTGCAGTGAGTTCAAAGCCAGCCTGGGCTGCACAGTAAGTTCAAGGCCAGTTTGAACTATATGGTGAGACCCTGTCTAAAAAAAAAAAAAGAAAAAGACAAGGTCTTCCTGTATTGCCCAGGCTGGCCTCAAGACTTATGACATTCCAGCCTCAGCCTCCTGAGCAGCTGGGATTAGTGGTGTGTGCTATTATGGCCAACATTTAACACTTTTAGTGTAAAAAATATCAAGCATGGGCCGGGGATATAGCTCAGTGGTTCTGGCACCTGCCTTGCAAGCGCAAGGACCAGGGTTTGATCCCCGGTAACCACATAACAATACTGGGCGTGGAGACTCATGCCCAGCAGCAATCAGTACCACATACCAAGGTGCGGGGCGTGGTGGCTCACGCCTGTCATCCCAGCACTTGGGAGACAAAGGCAGAAGGATTGCTGTGATGTGAGTTTGAGGCTGAGCTCAGGGCCAGCCTGAACCACAAAAACGAGATCCTGTCTCAAAAAACCCTAAAAAAAAAAAAAAAAATATATATATATATATATATATATATATATATATATATATATATATATATATATATATCAAGCATACTGAAAAGTAGATAGGATAGCACAAAATCAAGTATCTATTAGACATTATATAGATGCAATTTCAAACCATATTTGCTGGGTCAAGCATGTAGTTCAGTGGTAAACACTTGCCAGCATATCTGAAGCCCCAAGTTCAATCCCTAGCACTGAGAAAAAAGAGAAACTGTGTGTGTGTGTGTGTGTGTGTGTGTGTGTGTGTGTGTGTCTGTTGTGTTTGTTGGGTAATGAGTCATTTTAAGATAAATTACAGAGTTGGGTGCAGTGGTATACATTTGTAGTCCCAGCTATTTGGGAGATGGAGGCAGGAGGATCATGTAACCCCAGGAGTTCAAAGCCAGTTTGAGCAACATAAAGAGAACTCATCTCAAGAAAATAAAATTTAAAAATACATTTTGTAAAAACTGAAGCAAACTATAGACATCATGATACTAAGTCTGTAGTAGGAAGAAAAGGCCATTTTTTGTGTTCAACCACTATTACAGCAGCTCAGAAAGTTGGCAATAATTACCTGATATCTAATGCTCGGTTCAGCGAATGCCTTTATAGGTTTTTTTCCCCTGAGCCAGGCGCCTCTTACAGACTAAGCATGGCATTCATTGTTATTTCTCTTAAATCTCCAGGTCTATTTGTGGTACTGTTATTCAGGTTAGGACTAGTGTCCTACTCATCCTTTTCCTCTGACAAAACCTACTAGAAGAAACTCTTGCTTTTAGGGAGACATCATTTATTCCCCAAGGTGCTCCTGGCAGGAGAGCCCCCTTCCCCACACCATGGAGTACTCACCCTGTGTCCAAATGGCCCTCAGGGATCACCCCCACTGCTGGAGCAAGCCTGCATCTCTGGGGAGAGGTGCCCACACTTTCTCTGCACCAGTCTCTGGACCTGAAACACCTGAGCGTATCTGAAGGGAACTGGGAGGAGGCTGAAGGGAAGGCCTAGGCAAGAGCAGGTACCTGGCCTGGAGCTCCAGGGAGCGCTGCTTTCCTGACACCAGGAAGGTCCGAGGCAGATTGAGGTTGGAACTCTCCTTTAGCTGAATGGAAAGAGAAAGGCTCATGGTGAGGCTTACTGCGTTCCACAGGTCCCAGCCCTCTGCACACAGGTGTGAGATTAAAGCCAACATGTTTTTGTTTCTCCCAGTACCAACTCCCCATCGCAGGCTCCCATTTTCTACCTCCTGGTGCTCACCTCCATGCCATCTACATCAATGCGTGCCCGCACGCTAAACTTCTGGCCAAGGAGCCGCAGCCTGGGCACGCAGTAAAGGAGGCGGTCGTTGAACTAGGAAGGAAAAAGTTTGAGATGCATGTGAGGAGGACCTATGGGGACATGGCCTGGCTCCCTGACCTCATGGGACTCCTAAAGGCAACAGAAAGAAGAAAGACAACCCAGATTGGGCATAGGGGTTGCAAGGAAAGCGTCCGGCGTTGGAGTCACTTCCCAGTGGGTGACCTTGGGCAAGTCACTTTCCTCTGTCTTAGTTACATCATGTGTAAAGAAGGGAACAAACTCATAATGCAGATAGTTAAAATGTACTGTGTTCCTACAGCAAGAAGCTGGCAGCAAGCAGAGCCCTGAGTGAGTACCGGGTAAACATGTACGTGGAGGGTTGGGGCATGCCCACCCACAGCCCCACGCCTGGCACTTACTAGTATGAGGTATCGGTCTTGAGTGGTCCCATTCTTCGCTGACAGCTTCAGGATGTGGCCTTCTTTGATGAGCTCTTTGGTGGGGCTGACAATGTCCTCCTCACCTCCCAGCAGTTCATACACCTTCAACAGCTTGTGCATTCGCTCCTGGCAGGGGACAGTGAGCAAAAGGCAGGTTTCGGGTGCCAGTATCCCCTCAGACGTCCATAAGTTGCAGACCCCCCAGTTGCAGGACAGAGACACTACGGGTGGGTGGGAGGGGGCAGCGGCTGAAAGGGCCACTCACCATTTTGCGGATGGCAGCGTTAGAATGCTCTGCTGCTGTGGCTATGAGCTCCAGGGACTCTATGGCACAGAGAGTTCAGATGGAGTTAGCAGACAGGAAGTGCTTGGGGGTTTATTTCCTCCTAAAGACTTCCTCCTGGCCTGACCACACCCTCCCCACTCCAGAAAGGGCCAGCCTCCAGGATGTCCATCACTACATCATTGGAAATGAGAAACTATTTCAATTAATTCAACAAGTGCATAATCATTTGAGTCTTTTATACTCAAATGGACATACCTTGAGGATATACTCACAAGTGAAATACATAGGTCACAGATACGTAAATACCGTATCTTTTCTCTGCTATGAGAAACTGAAGATGTAAATGAGTTCTAGAGTATATGCTAGATATTGTGAAATAGAAAATATTCAGAGGGAAAGGGGGAGGTAGAGGTAAGGAAAAAATGGAAAGAAAAAGTCTGATGACAAAAAAAGGAAACAAAGCTTATGTATGTATGGGGGGTTATAAGGTGGATAGGGGAATGGGAAAAAATGAGAATCAAATCGTGCCATATACTGGTACAAATTCCCAAAGTTGAGTGTGATCATGACGTGTATATAAAATGTGCCAATAAAGTCAATTACAAAATAGCATAATCACAGTATACAGAATAGCTGGCGGCCAATAAAACACAAGCTTGGCAAGATTACTACCATTAATAATAACAGTAATATTTACGTATGTAACTATTATGTAACTGGAAGGAAACATATCTATGTTTAGCAAGCTGGATAAGTGGGATTGTGAGTGGTTTCTCTATTTTGAGACAGGGTTTCACTATGTACAGTAGTTCAGCTAGACTTTGAACTCACTACGTAGCCCAGGCTGGCCCTGAACTTGTGGCAATTCTCCTGCCTCAGCCCCCCGGGTGCTAGAATTATAGGCAGACATCACCATGCCTAGCTTTATTTTCTTCTTTATATTTATCTGTATTTTCCATATTTTTTGGAGATGGAGTCTTGCTATATTGTGCCACTGTGACTGGCTCTTCCATACTTTTTACAAAGAACATGTATTACTTTTATAATTGAAAAAAAATATAAAGAAACAGAGAGGAACTGAGGATGTAGCTCAGTGGGAAAGCATCTGACTAACATGTGTGAGGTGCTGGGTTCAATCCTGGGGGGGGGAGGAAAAAGGAGTAGGGGGAGGGAGGAGGAGAAAATAGAAGAGAAGAAAGAAAGATGATCCTTGTGGAGGCGGCATTAGGAATTAAACCCATGGCCTTAGCACTGAGCATGGAGACCAGGTTTCACTAAGTTGCCTAGACTAGGTTTAAACTCATGATCCTCGGCATCAGCCTTTCAGAGTGCTACAATTACAGGCGTGTCCATCGTGCTCAGAATGCTCCGATTCTTTGTCTTGATAATTCTGATTATAGACGAGCATTCTATGTATAAATACACTTTCACTGCAGTGGTATGCACAACAGTGCCAAATTGTAAACAAAAATGTTCAACTATAGGGTTCCATTAAATAATGACATACTCAACTATCAAACAATCTTTCCAAATTATCCTTATGGAAGGTTTCTAATAATCTGGGAAATTGGGTACTTTAAAAATACAAACTAGTATATACAGAATGATCTCATTTTGACAAACATACATGTCTAACACTAGGCATAATATATGCTGAAATGCTTATTCTATAGTGGCTGAGATCACTGGTGATCTCCCCCTACTTTTCTCTCATCTTTTATCTAATTTTCCTACTGTGCCAGTGACCAGCTACCATCAGGCCTCGCCCAGCTTCCCTGACCCTCAGCCCACATTCTTGACTCCCCACACTGGAGGGCACAGGTGTTTCTGGTGAGTCCACTGCTTGGCAAGATCAGTATTGTTTTCCTAGGCCAGTGATGACAAACTTTTTAGAGGTTTCACTGGTAACTAAAAGCTGGCTATGGAACACGTGCCATACGTTTGCCACTGCTGCCCTGGGCTGTTTCCATGAGTTTCCACAAGTTTTGGTGCTCAGGCAGATCTGTGGCCCCTGGCCCGGGTCAGGCTTTCTCATATGTCTTTCAGGGTCTGGGCTTCTTTCTCCAATCCCCTCTTCCACTCTGCTGCCATAGACAGCTTTCTCACACATAGGTCCCTGTCAACTTTTGCTCAAACCTGTCATTTATTTTCATGTGCCGGCGGGACAAAGGTCTAGCCCTTTGGCCTGGCATTCAAAGTTCTTGGTTATCTGGCTTCTGCTGAATGCTGTAGTTTCCTCCTCTGCATCTCTTTAAATATGTCCTGTCTTGCATCATCCAGCCACTGAGTCTTCCAGATGTAGCTCGCCACCTCAAGTAAGCCTATCCTGAAATCTCAGGCCGGATTAGGACCCTGTCTGGATTTGATCCCTTCTATTTTACATCTAAATCTGTGTCTCTCAGCAGAGTAAGAAGAGCTCCTTAGGCTAGGATCAATGTCCCACTAGCCTCTTCAGGGCTTCCCAATGAATTTTTGCGTAAATTGGCTCCTTAAATCCTCATAGTGACCGTACCAGATAGGTGTGATTGGGCCCTGGCTGTTCAATGACAAAACCAATTTCAGAGAGAAGACAGAGATCTTAAGTTTTCTCCTAGGAAGGTGGCAGTTTGCAACAGAGCTGGGGCTGATCTCCTAATTATATTTTCTCCTACATATTTGACATCTTCCCCACCTCAGGGCAGGGGGTAGGCAAAGAGGTAAGGGGACCCCATGCAAGGGGACAGTAAAATTATAGAACTTATAATTTTATAAGTAAAATTATAGAACTGACTCCCAGAAGCTTGTGACAGGAGGGTGGAATGTCAACTTGATTGAATTGGGAGCCTCCCAGCGGATTAGAAAGAACATTTCTAGGTATGTCTGGGTAGGTCATGGAAGTGTGTGTGTAACCTTGACATGTAAATCTGGTCTCTGGCTCCTGATCCCCATGAACTGAGCAGCTTTGCTTTACCACATCTACCATGATGTTTTTGCCATGAAACCAGGTTACGATGGACTGAATCCTCTGAAATCATGAACCAAATTAAACCTCTCCTCCTTTAAGGAGTATCAAGCCTTGGGTCTCAATGACAGAAAATCTAATACAGAAGATTGGTATCACGAGTATAGTTGCTGCTTGGGAAGGAGGGGGACTGTTCTCTGGGATTCATTTTAACACGCTCAGCCATTCAGGCATTTGCAGGCTGCTGCTGCCATGGTCCAAGAGGGCCTCATTACTGCCTGTGGTGGTGGTAGACCATGGTAGTTTTGTCAGCAGCAGAATATAAGAATTATGGGGTCAGGGAAGCTTCTGCCCAGATTTCAAAGGAAGGCCTAGAAGACAAAGCAAGCAGACCCTGAACAGGCAGTGCATGAAGCTGTTAAAATGAAGCCAAAGTTACAGTGGCAATCAATAAGGTCATAGGAATGGGACTGCCCAAGTATTCTGAAACTTACATCTTTTTGTTTGTTTGTTTGTTTGTTTGTTTTTGAGACAGGGTCTCGCTTTGTAGTTCAGGCTGGCCCTGAGCTCAGCCTCCAACTCACATCACAGCAATCCCTCTGCCTCTGCCTCCCGAGTGCTGGGATTACAGGTGTGAACCACCACACCTGGCACTGTGGTATGTGGTACTGATTGCTGCTGAGCGTGAGTCTCCACACCCAGTATTGTATGTGGTTACTGGGGATCGAACCCGGGCCCTTGCACTTGCAAGACAGGTGCCAAAACCAATGAGCTAAATCCTTGACCCACTTGTTTTTTTATTTTTATAGAGGTTTACCGCTAAAGGATTGCCTGAGGCTTAAAACATTTTGACTTAGATTATTCAGTAACGCTGACACCACTGAGACTTTAGGGAATGGATTATTGTGTCTTGGTTGTATACAAAATTGTTGTATCACGTTAGGTAGAAATACAGTGGTACCATGGTTCGTGAACTTAATTCTTTCTACGATTTGGGTCACAGAATTTGTTCTATAATTCTAGTGCAACTCAACTGCAAGCATATATATGACTAAAATTGTGGGAAAGAATTAAGTTTGTGAGCCATGGTAGCACAGTATGACCTTATGTTTATTTGGAGGGTTAGGATGTGACAATTAAGGGGGACTGTCAACTTGATTGGCTTGGGAGTCTCACAAGATATTAGAAAGGACACTTTTCGGTCTATCTGCATAAGTCAAGGAAGTGTGAGCTTGGGGTCTATATCTGATCCCTCACCCTTTCCTCTCTGGCACTTTTCCTTTGCTCTGCTTTCCTGCCTCCATGAACTGAGGAGCTTTGCTCTGCCACACCCTTCCACCATGTTTCTGCACTGGAGCCAGCTGACCATGGACTGAATTCCCTGAAGCCATGAGCCGCATTAAGCCTGAGCTCCTGTAAGTCGTGTCAGGTATAATGTCCCAGTGACGGGAAAGCTAATACAAAGTTCATTGTGAAAATACGATTCTGTGGTACTCCAGGGAGAAATAAGATGGCAGACTTGTGGGGATCCAAGTTGGATGAGTTCAGAATGTGGAAGTCAATATGGCAGTGACTTGGGTGTCAACATAGAGCCCAATCTGGAGGCCTCCGTCTGGCAGACTTCACAATCTCAATCCGTAATTCTAAGTCTGGAAGGTAGAAAAATAGAGAGTTCAATCTGGAAGAAGTCACTCTGGAAGGCGAGATGGGCAAGATGATCCCACGTGCTTAGCCTAGTCGGCTTAATTTGGGGCACAATCTAGGGAATTAGTCTGAGAGGTAAGCAATGAATTCTCAATCTGGTTGACGAAAAATAGGAGTCAAGTCAGAAGCCTAGGGAGAACAAAGTTGGAATCTTTACAGTTCTGTCAGGGCCACTGTGTTTTCGGGTTCTTTCTGACCTTCACACTGCAGAACTATGAGAATCCAGTCTGAGGCTCTGTGAGGTTTCCATATGTGGGGATGAACCAGGAGAATTTTTGGCTTGGGGTGGAAGTCTCAGCCTGAAGGGTATGAAATGGGAGATTACTGTGTAGAGAACAGTGGTCAAGCAGATGAGACTGGACAACCATTTGGGGAGAATCTAACTCCAGGATCTCAAGTTGAAGGCTTTAAGGACCCACTCAGCTATCTGGACGGAGATGGCATACTTGAGGCCCCATTGGGGGATCTTGGTTTGAGAAAATGGTACAGGGATCTATTACTGGGACTTTAGCCTAGGTTTAGCCCCAGGGCTCATATTGTAGATGTCATAGGGCTCTTTCCAGGGAATCAATCTGGAAGGGTCTTTTTAGAAGCTAAAGTTATTTAGCTCAGGCCAGAGATTTAGCTCAGTGGTTCCGGCGCCTGTCTTGCAAGCACAAGGACCCGGGTTCGATCCCCGGTAACCACATAACAATACTGGGTGTGGAGACTCATGCCCAGCAGCAATCAGTACCACATACCGCAGTGCCGGGTGTGGTGGCTCACGCCTGTAATCCCAGCACTCGGGAGGCAGAGGCAGGAGGATTGCTGTGATGTGAGTTGGAGGCTGAGCTCAGGGCCAGCCTGAACTACAAAGTGAGACCCTGTCTCAAAAAAAAAAGTTGTGTAGCTCATCCTGGCACCTCAGTGGGGCTTTTATTTGGAAGCGATGGAATGAGGTACTTACTTAGTGTACAGATGTCCATTTGGCGAGCTCAGATACTACACATTCTAGAGGCATAGCTCTTCTCAGATATTTCGGCTTGGTAGCAAAGTACCCTATCTTTATAGAGTGAAGGGGGCTCAGTTCGGGAAGTGAACATAACACAGGACACAACTGTCCAATTTCCATTCTTGTGCCTTCCACACTTTCCCTTTTTTCCTCCTAACTTCATGTCTGCTTCCTTTAAGTCTCCGTTACTGATTGTACTTCTCTGAGCTTTGTCTTTCACCCCTTTTCTCTTCCATTCCTGTGGTGGTCCTGGCCAGTGCAATGGCCTTGACTATTATCTGTGTGCCAGAGGCATCCCAATCTCTACCCCTGGATTCAAGACTCATCTAGCTGCCTAAACTGGCAGCTCCCTTAGAGCATGCCCAGAACCAAATTCTTGCACACATCTCAAGAGCCATCATTCCTGACTTCCGACCAGTTCCATATACACTCACTCCATCCTAGGCTTTTCAGTGCTACTTCCAAATAGAGAGTGTGCTGAATCAGACCATTCTCACCACCTCCACAGTGACTGTCCTTGTCCAAGCCAGCCTTTCTCATGTTCTCCCTTGGACTACTGCAAAAAGCCTTCTATCTAATCTCTTGGTTCTTTCTCTTGATCCCTATGAAATCCAAATCAAAAACTTCTCATGGCTACCAGTACACTCAAAATAAATCCTTTTCCTAATCTTGGCCTTTAAATTCTTGTTTCTCTCTCCAACCCCACTTCTACAATCCTACCCTCGTTCACTGTACTGGAATCACCCCATCCCCCGTCTGTCTGTCTTTCTTTTGCGACAGGCTCTCACTATGTAGCCCAGGCTGGCCTGGAACTCACGGTCCTTCTGTTTTAGCCGCCTGAGTGCTGGGGTTACACTTAAGTGCCACCATGCCCTCTTACAGTGAGTGACCTCTTGCTGGTCCACAGATATGCAAGCTACCGACCTCCCTCCCCCAGCTTCCCCAATCTCCCCCTGACTTGGGGTGTCTGTACCTGCTGTTGTCTCTGCCTGGCCTGCAGCCTTATTACCTGGGTACTGACTCAATGTCTTCTTCTCAAAGAAGCCACTCAATATAAGGTAGACTACCCAGTGATTGTCATATTACTTTCTTCTAACTCTCTAAATTACACTCATCCTCTAATAGTCTCGTTTATTACTTTTGTTTCTTAGCTTTTTTTCAACCAGGATGAATATTCCAGGATGAAAATAAGGACTGTCTGTTTTGTTCGTCTCTGTATCCCCAGTTCCTAGAACAATACATAAAACATTGATGTGCTCAGCAAGTAGCTGTTAAGTTAATGAATAAATAAGCAGAGATAACTGTCTGGGCAAGAGAAAGTGTGGTAGACTCTGGGGATGCTCCATCTGGGCTATGATCCCATGGGGCGAAGCAGATCCTGGGAGAATCGGAAATAATTTTCTAGTAGTTCAGTGTATAGGGACGCATTCTGGAAAGGCGGTATCTCAGCTGAGAGATCTAGACCTAAGAGGTAAGAAATATGGGGATCAGTGAAGGGGACTCAGTTTTAGAGAGGTGATTCTGTGGGGTTCTGCCAGGCTGGTGGCTTTTTTGAGAGGTTAATTCTGGGGAGTGGTCAGTAGACACGGAGGGGAGCTTGACAATACCGGGCTCCTTCTGGAGAGGTTACCTTGGCAAGAGTCCCCCAGAGTTGAGGCTCAGTTTCATTTTGCACTTAGTACAACTTCATTTGGGGACAGGTATAGAGGGGAGTTAAAGAAATGAATGGCTTCATTTGGAGGATCATGCTGGGCATACCTCTCAAACTCTGATGCTCCAGCTGGGAAATTCTGACTGGGGGGCTCTTTATAAATGTTCGTTCTGAGTACTTGGGCAGAGATTTCAATCTGGAGCTTCACCTTGAAGTTTCACCTCAGAGCCTCGACATGGGCCTTTTAGCTTGGAAACTCTCCTCTGGAGTCTCGGTCATGTGGCAATGGAAGGCTGACTCTGAATTAAATTTAGGGTCCTGCCTCAGAGGTTGACCTAGGATTATCAATGTCAGGAAGCAAGGCAGGACCTGGGTGTACACACTCACTCTGGGCATCTTTGCTGTCCGGGGAGCCATGAGGCAGCTTTAACAGATAGTCCTTGAGAAGCAGCTCATAGCGGGGGATGCGCTGTACAGGCTCCAACATGTGGTGCTGCAATGTCAGGTTGCCACAGGCTTCCTCCTTCTGTGACAGGCAGAAGCAGAGGAACTCAGGTCTCATCGCTGAGGGCTCCCCTGCGCCCGGGCCTCTGCAGCCCTCTCCTCCCCTACTCTGTTCCATCCAGCTTCAACACTTACTTGCACTTCATGGATGATGACTTTAAACTGGGTAGAGCGCTCTGTCCAGGTGTTGACCAGTTCAACAGCCCGATCAAAGTTCTTCACATACTCGCCATACATCTTGAGGAAGGGTGCTAGCTTCTGCAGGATGTCCCCAATGCGAGGGTAGCGGTCCCTGGGGTTGAAATAGGGGCTGAGGTAGTCATAATGATCCTTACCCATCAGGATCTTCCCCTTAGGTCTCCAGCCAGAGATAGATCACTCTTGTTTCTGGAAACCCACTTCTCAACCAATCTGCTTCTTTGGAAATGCTACTTATATTGTATAGACCAATTAGTCCCAGAGGCTTGGTTTGACCTGAGACTGTGGCCTAGGTGTCATCAGTCAGTGCCAAATCCACCCTGCTCAAGAATCAAGAACAACATGTCCTGGAACCTCCTCCCTGGCTTTATTGCAAAGGCTCCTTCATACACTGATAGCTAATTCTGAGCCCAGCCTTGTACCAGGTCATGCTGGGGCAAAGGGCTACACCTGGTGAAGCCTGAAACTTCACTGTAGGGGAGGCAGAGACCAGGCCTGAACATACTCCTCATTAATCACAGTTTGATGCAGAAGATAAATCAGACCTGATGGCCGGTGATCAGGCTGGTGGGAGATCACTCAGGCTTCATGCCAGCTCTGTGTGTTCACAGTCTACTGTGAGAGACATACTTTAGGACCAAGGACTTAGCTCAGTGGTTCCGGTGACTGTCTTAAAAGCACAAGGTCCTGAGTTTGATCCCCTGTACCAAAAGAAACCAAAAAAACCAAAAAACACAACCCCGAACAAACAGAAAAAGAGACGTACTTTATCCTGTGAGTGTGAGGGACCTGGACATAACTTTAGGCTGGGACTGACATGGACTTATTGTTGTTTAGAAAGACATTCAAGCAGGTGGTGTAGACTCTAAAGGACGAATGAGAAGAGGAGAATCGGCCTATAAACCCACCCTCCCTCCTTAGGCATTACTTCTTCCCTGAACCCTTCTTGACTCCCAGACTAGAGGTCTGTTTATTTAGATACTTATAGCCTCTCATGCTTACCTTAATCACCTTAAGCATTGGTAAAAAATAATAGCTTAGAGTCATTGAATACTCATACTGAGTACCATTCTGAGGTTTCTACATGTACTAATCCTTAAAACAGCTGTACAGAGTAGGCCTTTATTTATTTATTTATTCATTCATTCATTCAGTTACTGAGACAGGGTCTTGCTACGTAATCCAGGCTGGCCTCCAACTCACTATGTGGCAATCATCCTGCTCAGCCTCCCAAGTGCTGGGATTACAGGCATGAGCCACCACGCCTGGTTTAGACTGTTATTATTATCTCTATTTTTTTTCTTTTTTTTGAGACAGGGTCTCGCTTTATAGTTCAGGCTGGACCTGAACTCACTATGTAGCCCAGGCCAGCCTGGAACTCACAGCAATCCTCCTGCCTCTGCCTCCCTAGTGCTGCGATTACAGGCCTGAGCCACCACGCCCGGCACTGTGGTATGTGGTACCAGGGATTGAACTTGGGACCTTGTACTCGCCAGGCAGATGCCAGAACCACTGAGCTAAATCCCTGGTCCTATTATCTCTGTTTTTGAAGATGAAGAAAGTTAAGGCACAGCAACCTAAAAAACTTGCTTGAAATTAGCAAGTGGTGGAACCAGAAGGTGGACCTAGCTCATATTCTTTTTCCTCCACTTCATATCTTTTTATACTTTTTTTTTCTTAGTACATGTTTGCAGTACATGATGAATACATTCATCATGGGAGAGTTATACATGTAGGTAACACGTCTCAGTTCTTTTCTCAACTCATACACTTTTAGGGGAGGCTTGAGGCAGGATCTCACTATGTAGTTCAGGCTGAACTTGAACTCACTTTGCACCCCAGGTTGGCCTCAAAGTCAGGGTGATCCTCCTGCCTCAGCCTCCCAAGGGCTGGGACTACAAGTGGCACCACTATGCCTGGTACACTTCACACTCTTAAGAGTTCTGCTACTCTGTTGTAATTTTCTCGGTCCTGGTCTGGGTTCCACATTACAAAAGGTCCAGCTTAAGCCTGATTCCTTTCTCAGAAGTCAGTCAGAGGAAGGACAGAGTGAACTCTTAGGGGGTACTGGGGATGGAACTCGGGGGTGTGCTCTATCACCGAGCCACACTCCATCCCAGGAATCAACTTGTGTACACATCTGCATTTGAGCTCCACAGGCAAAGGGCAAGGAGCCTGGCTCAGGTCCCTTACCATTCCTCCATACGCTTCTCTAGTTCAGGCAGTAGGAACTGCTGGTGAAAGCAATAGATGGAACAGATGTTAGAGAAGATGCCATGGACAACATCAGCTGGGAAGGAACTGCGGTTCCGAGCTTCTTCCAGCAGCCGGGCACAAAATACCTGTGAAGCAGGACAAGAGGACTCAGCCCCACTGCGCCTAGGGCTTGGCTACCAAGGGGCGGCTGGTAAGTGAGGGCAGTGTTTGCAAGCAGCTGTGTGGAGCTCTGGGATCAGCACTGATCTAGAGGCTGAGGAGAGAGGGAAGAGAGTTAGGCTTATATATGGGGAGTAGAGTTTGGATTATATTACTTGAGGTTGCCAAGGCTACAACTTGGAGTTAGTCATCAGAACAGTGTGAAGAGAAGAATAGATTCAAGGTCAAGGTCAAAAACAGATTCAGGGTCAGGGAGAAAGTTGCAATTAGATTTACTCATTTAACAAATACTTCTGAGTCCCTACTATGTGCCAGATACTGTACTGAGCCTCGCATGGGGCCATGAACAAAGCAGGGATTCTAGTGGGTTGGAGGTCAGGTACAGTGTCAGAGTTAGAATGAGATTCACAAAGGGAAATTCAGGATCCAAGGAAATTCATCACTAGCGTTAGTGCTTCAGTCAAGGCTGTATACCTACCCAGAGCTAGGAGGAAAGGCTGGTGAGAGGACCACCTGGGATCGTAATCAGCCACAAACTGGTTTCAGGGTCAGAAAGGGGCCTTACCACTTCTAGACTTATGGGAGGGTTGGGCTCTGGCCCTACCACTTACTCCTAGAAACCCACCTTGGGGCCCCTGAGGGGCCATTCACCTGATCTAGGAGATGCAGTCTGGAGACGTAGGCCTTCTCAGTTTGCAGGAGCTCATTGGCAATGTGGAACACCTTCTGCTGCACGGTCAACTGGAAAGGAAAAGAGGTGACCCCAGATCTATCATCCTTTACCCAAATCCTCACCCAAGCCCGTAGAGGTATTCCTTCCTTGTTTCCTTCTTCCTTCCTTCCTTCCTTTTTTCTTGAGATGTGGTCTTGCTGTGTTGCCCAGGCCGGCCATGAACTCCTGGGCTAAAACAATCCTCCTGCCGCAGCCTCCCCAGTAGCTGGAACTCTTACGGGGTACCACTTAGGTACACTTAGGTGTGTACCGCTGTGTCTGGCTTCTATAGAATTCTTTTTTTAATCTTTCTTGTTTCGATTTTGCTGAGGATACCAGAGATTGAAGTTGGGACCTCGTGCCTCTGAGGCAGGGCCAAAACCACTGAGTTAAATCCCTGCCAGCTTCCAGTGAATTCTAACAATAGCTCTAATGTTGCTTTAAGCCTAATGCCACCCTGAGATAATTGTGACCCCCCCTCTCTAGACCTATCACCCCAGCTCCATACTTGATTCCCTAGTCAATCTCAAAGCCTACCCCTTAATTCTAACGACGTGTGCTCCGTCACTCAGCCACTTACTCATTCACTGCTCCCTATGCGCTGGGCAGAGTGTGATGGTTGAGCTCAGACTTCCTCAGTTCATATCCTACCTCTGCCACTCATGAGCTCTCATAAGCTTTTAACTTCTCTGTATGCAAGATTCCTCATCTATAAATACTGATGATAATAGAATTTATGTCCACTTGTAATGGAGACAGTGACTTTACATAAATCAAACAGTAGAGTACAGATTAGTTTATAAATGTTAGCTATTTGTTCACTCACTTCATTATCAGCAAAAGGCTGAGTACCTGTAGTGAGAGAAAAACACAAAAGTCAAAATGTCTAACACTCAGGGGCTACTGTCCGTCTCCTATTCATTAGACACATTTTCTGAGTACGTTAAATCTGAGGAGGCCCTGACCTCAGCTCACACACCTACGCCTGGTCCCAGTGGAACGGATATTCTGACTGAGACCCTACTGGAGTACAAGTGTGTCTGCTGAGGAAATGTCAGGCTGACAGGGCACACAAAGGGTCCCTGATGCCAAGAGCCTTCGTCTCTAGTCTTAAGTACCTGAGGGTTCTAACGCCTGTACCCCTCCTCCAGCTGTTGGGAAGTCTCTAGGAAAATGAGGAAGTGAAGTTTGTTATAGGGGAGTGGAGAGGGAAGAGACTGGCCAATGTCACACAGCTGCTGTGAGATTTACCTTCTTTCTTTCTTCCTTTCCTTCCTTCCCTCCCTCCCTTCCCTTTTTTTCTTTACTTCTGTTGTGGTACTGGGGATTGGACCCAGAGCTTTATACGTGCTAGCTAAGCACTCTACCACTGAGCTGCATTCCTAACCCTTTTATACTTTTAATTTTAAGGGTCTAATTTGCCCAGGTTGACCTTGAACTTGCAATAATCCTATTTCAACTTCCCAAATAACTGGTATTAAGAGGTGGGTGTCACCTGCATAGCTCATCAGATTAACCTACTGCACTGGATTTTTAAAAATTCCCAACAGGGCATGGTGTCATATACATGTCATATACATGTCATATACATATACATATTCCAGCACTCTGGGAAGCTAAGGCAGGACGATCATAAATCTTAGTCCAGCCTCTGTAACTCAGGTGGTGCAGCATACCTGTAATCCCAGCATGTGGGAGGCTGAGGCAGAAGGATCAAGTTCGAGGTCAGTTTAGGCTACACAGTAAGTTCAAGTCCAGTCTGAACTACCTAGAGAGACCCTTACCTCAAAAATACAAACAAAAAAGAAAAAGGAAAAAAAAAAAGAGCTGGGGATATGAATAAATACATCCACCCATTCATCCTCGACCAGGATCCCCAGGCTAGTGGTTCTCTGACGAGGGCAGGAGCATTGTCCTAGCAGGCATTTGGAATGGCACATGATTATTTTGGTGGTCACAGTGAGTGGGGAGTGAGGCGGGAGTGGTGATACACGCCTGTAATCCCAGCACTGGGAGGCTGAGGCAGAGGATCAGCTGCGAGTCTGAGGCCAGCCTGGGCTACACAGTGATTTCAAGGCCAGTTTGGGCTCCATAGTGACCTTGTCTCATGAAACAGAACATAATGACTGGGGAGAGAGGCTGGGTTTGCTACTGGTACGGTATTTAGTACCAGCAGATCAAGAGAGCTAACTATCCCAAATGGAAACAGTGTCCTATTTTGAGAAATACCATGGTATGGCAAGAATCAAGCACAAAAGCCAGGCTCTTGGTTTCTTCATTAAGGTCCTGCTTCTTGGTGAACATGGGTCAGTACCTCCACAGACTCCTGTCTCTCCATCGGGGGAACTGGGATTTCTCTGTCCTTCTCATCCTCCTCTTCTTCATCTTCCTCCTCCAGGTCACTGTCAACTTCCTGGGAGCAGGGCCGGTGGGGGCCGGCCAAAGCCACAGGTACACTGGCCAGGGCAGGGGGCCCGAGACAGAGGCTGTGGCTGGGGGGCCCATCATCACTGACGAAGCAGGTCTCTTCACTGTTGGATGGCGAGCTGATGCTGTCAATACCGCTGTCCCGGTTAGGCACCTTCTCACCATCCCGGGGCCCGGGAGCCAGCAGGAACAGGCAGCGGGAGGCCTCGCCCTCTGGGAGCTGGGATACTGGTGGCTGTGGCAACATGGCTGGCTCTGGGGGACCTGGACAGGGGCCAGGGGCTGGCCTATCCGAGGCGACAATCACAGGCTCTCTGAGGTGGGTGGTGGATACACATGGAGGCAGGATATGAGCTTGACTGAGAAGCCTCTCCTACAACTATCCCTTCCTGACCCAGAGCCGCCCTTCCCTCCACAGGGCTCTACAGGGACCAGACTCACCTTTCAAACTTCTCAATCAGTGAGGACACTGCTGCCGAACTGGGGCTTGCCTCCGCCCTGGGAGCCAGGCCCTTCGCCACTCGGGGGTCAGCAGGCAGTGGGCGTGACGGTGGAGGAGGAATGGGCTCAGGTGGGGGAGGCATCCGGGGCATCTGCAGGTAGCTGGGCTTTGGTGGGACTGGAGGGATGACAGCAAAGAGGAGACCTCAGCGAGCTAGGGTCAGAAGTGGCTATCATGTCAGGCTACACCTCCCTCCACAGACCCCAGGTTTTCTCTTATTTGGGGTTTCTTTGCACAGAGCCGTCCTGAGGTAAGATCCCAAGCCACAGCATGCAGTCTAGGCAGTGCTGCCTCGCTGCGCTTCTGAGGCCTCGCCTCTGCCACCAGTTAACTTCTCTCCTCTCTTCCCCTCCCCTGGGCTGCTTCCTTGCTCTTTCTGGAAGCACTTACCCTGTGGCTTTGGGCCTGGTGCCCGCTTCAGTGGCGAAGGACGCTGGCTAGGGGTTTCGGTGGGGGAGCCTGGGTCTGAGCGAAGCCGCTGGGGGCCTTCTGGATGAGGCTCAAGGCTCTGGCCGGGGTCAAGGGACAAACTTTTAACCAGAATCCGATTTCCCTGGTGCAGGCCTGCAGGAGGGGAGAAAATGTGAAGCGACAGACTTTCCTCAAAGGGGCCTGGAGAATCGCATGTATGTGGAGTGCTGGGTTTCCCTGAGCCCCTTTTCCGGCCACATTACTTTGCTGGGAAGCATGTACCTCAGCCCTCGGGTGAGGAGCCATGCTCAAGGCTGAAGCTGAGTGTTTTTACCAACAGATAAGAGTTCTTTGTGATTAATACATTGAGTCCATGTCCACCTGCAAGTATTATTACTGGGGCATTTTCCCAGGCTGGGAGTGGAAGCACTCTAAAGTTTGTGTATATGGGGCCAGGGACGTAGCTTAGTGGTTCCAGCACCTGCCTTGTAAGCACAAGGTCATGAGTTTGATCCCTGGTACCAAAAAAAAGAAAAAGTTTGTGTAGGTGTTTGCAGCCCTTGTTTACACAGCCACAGTGGAAATGCTCAGCATAAGCTGTTCTCTATCCTACTTTTTAAGGCCCTGAGAATATATGAAATATCCTGTCTGCAATTTTGTATAGCAGAGTGTACTTAAAAATAACATAACAGGTTGGGCACACTGGTGCACGCCTGCAATCCAGCTACTTGGGAGACAAAGGTAGGAGGCTTCCAGGCCCGCTTGAGCAAGTTAGTGAGAACCTGTCTCAAAATAAAAAAGTAAAAAAGGCTGGGGAATGTAGGGTAGTACAAAGACTGTGAGTTCAATTCACAGTTTAAAAAGAAAAAAGGACAAAACTGTATTTTAAGAGCAAAAGTTTTGTTTCTTAAAACCTGAACCTTTTTGGACACGGTGGCACATACCTATAATCCCAACACTTTGGAAGGCTGAGGCAGGACAATTCCAAGTTTGAGCCCAGCCTGGGCACCTTAGCAAGACCTTGTTGCAAAATAAAAATTTTCAAAGGGCTGGGCATATAGGTCAGTACAGAGGCCCTCAATTTACCCTCTAGTACCTGCCCCACACATACAAATCCCATCTTCTCACCAACCTGTGCTACCTTCCTCAACTTCCACAACTGCATGCACACCACCCTCAACACACATCAGCATTCCTGAGTTCAGAGTGACAGACACAACTTTAAAACAGCAACAGTAAACTCAGAAGAATGAGAAGACTTTGCTACTGTCCTTTTTCCTTTACTATAGGTTCCATGTAAACCCCACCACCACCACCACCATTTTGGGCCCTCAAGGAACTTATTATGGTCATTATTATAAGAAGCGGTTTGAGGCCAGGGATTTGCCCCAGGGGTTCCAGTGCCTGCCTTGCAAGCACAATGTCCCAAATTCGATCCCCAGTAACCACGTACCTATATGCCCAGCCCTTTGAAAATTTTTATTTTGCAACAAGGTCTTGCTAAGTTGCCCAGGCTGGGCTCAAACTTGGAACTGTCCTGCCTCAGCCTTCCAAAGTGTTGGGATTATAGGTATGTGCCACCGTGTCCAACAAAGTTCAGGTTTTAAGAAATAAAACTTTTGCTCTTAAAATACAGTTTTGTCCTTTTTTTTTTTAAGGCGTGGTAGCTCACGCTTATAATTCCAGCACTTGGGAGGCAGAGGCAGGAGGACTGCTGTGAGTTCCAGACTTGCCTGGGCTACCTAGTGAGCTCAGGGCCAACTGGAACTACAAAGCCAGATCCTGTCTTAAAAAAAAAAAAGAAGGGACATGGGGCCAGAGGGGAGGGAAATGCCTTGAATGCCAGGCTGAGGAGCTAGAATCCATTCTGTGGCAGAAGAGAGCTACAAAAACTCTAGTGTGGAGAGCAGTGTAGGCAAGCAGCGTGAGGACAAGAGAGAGAAGAGTAGTTAAGAATTCCCAGTCACGGGCCGGCGAGTTAGCTCAGTGGTTCCGGCGCCTGTCTCGCAAGCGCAAGGACCCGGGTTCGATTCCCCGGTAACCACATAACAATACTGGGTGTGGAGACCCACACCCAGCAGCAACCAGTACCACATACCACAGTGCCGGGCGTGGTGGCTCACGCCTGGAATCCCAGCACTCGGGAGGCAGAGGCAGGAGGATTGCTGTGATGTGAGTTGGAGGCTGAGCTCAGGGCTAGCCTGAACTACACAGCGAGACCCTGTCTCAAAAAACCAAAAAAAAGAATTCCCAGTCACCAATGGTACATGCTGTCATCTGTGCTGTGCCACAGCCATGTGGCCTCTCATAGCCACAATTGGTCTGTGACCTTTTGACAGTCTCACAAATGAGCAACCATAAATGGGCCCACTCAGTTACAAAAGCACACTGTGTAATTTACACCATTTCATACAAATTCAAACACATGTCATGACCCCCTGAAAGTGTGATCATACACAAAGACCTGCAATACAACCTTACATATCATCACAATGGCATGTTATCAGACATACCTTCCAACATGGTCACGCACAATAACACAGGAACACACACAGCAACATGATGACGGTTCTGTCATCAAACAGAAAAATCATATACCCCTTACCATCATATTCTACCACATATCTCTTAAACATGGCTCTCTGAGTTACAAAGATATAGTCTCATTCATACTGTGTAAATTGCAAGGTCACAGAGTGTCCTACACACCATGATGTAGCTTTTTCTGTGATGAGGTCTTGGTACACAGCCAGGGGTAGCCTCAAACTTCAGATCCTCCAGCTTCAGCCACTCAAGTGGCAGAATGACAGGCATGGACCACCATTCCCAGCTCTCACAGTGTACCTTCTATTTTTTAGTTTTAGTTTTTAGGCTTTTTTGAGACAGGATCTCACTTTGTAGTTCAGGCTGGCCCTGAACTCAATCACTATGTAGCCCAGGTGAGCCTCGAACTCAGCAATCCTCCTGCCTCTGCCTCCCGAGTGCTGGGATTAGAGGCGTGAAACACCACGCCCGGCACTGTGGTATGTGGTACCGGGCACTGAACTCAGGACCTTGCACTTGCCAGACAGATGCCAGAACCACTGAGCTAAATTCCCGGGGTCCCTACAATGTACCTTTTGTATACACCTACAAACACAAAGACTACAGCTACACAAGGTCAATTGCATGCAACCTCACATAAAGGCAAAACAGCATAAAGTCACATATTTTCACCTAATCAGACACAGAATCAGATACGTAATACAATTTAATATGTCAAACTTATGAAACAAACATGTCCATGGTTAAACAAATTACAAAAAATATTCCTGGTATCACAGGCTTTTAGTTTAGAGATACACAGCAACACAGGACACTGATCTCCTAATCTAAACAGCCACAGTGTCACATGCTGCCTCTGGTGCAAAAACATACAGCTACGACCCACACAGAGACATCTGCACCCTCTTATACAGTCATATGGGCAGAACGAGTCAGAGGATTTTAGGCCTCTCTGTCTTAGAAAAAAGGAACAGCCCTTCTCTCAGGGTTCTCTGTGCCTCTTACCTGACCCTGTCTAAGCCCAGCCAGGCAGGCCCCATGGAAATGAGGGCAGGGGCTTTTCCCAGCCCTGTGAGAAGAGGGTGCCCCAGATCCCAGGCCAAGGACCCCTCCCTCCCCCATACCTTGCTCTGCGTGCAGCTTCCTGCCTTCCTTCCCCACCTGAGCAGCCAAGGCCTGGCCAGGATGGAGGCGGTGCGTCTCTTGCTCAGCTGGGCTACTCGCCCCGCCCGGCTCAGCACACCCTGGCTGGCTGTGCCCTGCCTTCCCCCTGGGCCTGGAGTTGGGGATGAATCACCTAGAGGCAGCACCCATGTAGACGCGGTCGGAAAGACACGTGGCCAGAGAAAGTGAGAGGCACGGAGAGTAGCTGACAGGGCCAGTGAGGCAGTGAGCAAACCGGACACACACAGGTACCAGGTATCCGGGGCCCTGTCAGCCTCTCTGGCCTTGCAGCACACCTCGTCCTGCCCTCCTCCTCAAAGCAGGCAGGACCCCTAGCAGGGAAACAGGGTTCCCACGGGGCTTTTCTTCTGCTCCACTACTGGTCCTCAGGGTAGAGTCACCAAATCGTCTTCCACGGTCTCATGCTTGAACCACCTCCTCCCCCGCCTCACCCGGGAGCCCAGAGATGGGCCTGCCTCTCCATTCCTCCAGCCTCACAGGGTAGGAGGCTGAATGAAATTCCGAGATAATGGGGTGCCCACAGTGTCTCAGGTGAGGGGTACAGGGCTAGTCAGTCCAGTTTTTTTT
>PVIR01005975.1:40650-69092 GCA_004026965.1 Petromus typicus
TGTGGTTCAGGCTGGCCCTCAGCTCAGCCTCAAACTCACATCACAATCCTCCTGCCTCTGCCTCCCGAGTGCTGGGATTACAGGCGTGAGCCACCACGCCCGGCACTGTGGTATGTGGTACTGGTTGCTGCTGGGTGTCCACACCCAGTATTGTTATGTGGTTACCGGGGAATCGAACCCGGGTCCTTGCGCTTGCAAGCCAGGCGCCGAAACCACTGAGCTAACTCCCCGGCCCATCAGTCCAGTTTTAAGTGTGGAATGAAGTCAGAGAGAGAAAGAGGCAGCGACTAGCCCAGGGACTCATAGCAAGTCGATGGCAGATATTCAGGCAAACTGGTCCTTAACCCTGCAGTACAAGGGGAAGCTGGAAATGGGGGGAGCCAGGAGGGACAGGTACGGAGCCTAGTGCTTTAGAAAATCACACAGAAACCTAGTGTGTCTAGTAAGAAGAATACCCCCAACACTTCCCACAGGGACATGAACAAAAAGGTTCCAGTTTAGGAGTCTAAATCTGGCCAAGAAACAGACTAGTTTCCTCTGAGGGGGAAAAGAGTGGAGATCCCGTCTCCATCTTCTATTCAGTACTCCCTCTCTTCCTTTTGCCTACACTTCCTGCTTTCCTCCATAGTGTCTCCTTATTGGCTCCCTTCTCCCGAAGGCTTGCTCCATCCCTGTGACTGGTTTTATGATATTGCTTTGTTTTTAGTGGTGGTAGTGGTGATACTGGGAACTGAGTGCATAATAGGCAAGCACTGCATCCCGGAGCTATATCTCCAGCCCTCTGTACTTTATTATAGTCTAGCTCTGATCCTGATGATTTACCTGCATGAGAATCCTCTATCGCCCCCTATTGCCCAAAGGAAAATGAAAACTCATGCAGGCCTCTGTGGCCTCTGCTGAACTCTCTGGCTTCTTCAGTTTAGTTTGGTACCATAAATATTTCTGAGCCTGGTAGACTCTGTGCTGGAGCACAAGAAAATCTTATTCCTGCCCTCAGAGAGCTCTCAGAGTAGAAGGGCTCCCTTTTCCCTTTCTAGAAATCACAGCCCTTCCCACTGACTCAAGCTATCCACTCTCCCAACAGTAGCACCAAACTAGGTCTTGCACTAGTTTTCTCCAGTCCATTTTTATCTTCTTTTTTTTTTCGTGAGACAGGGTCTTGCTTTGTAGTTCAGGCTGGCCCTGAACTCACTATGTAGCCCAGGCCAGCCTTGAACTCAGAGCAATCCTCCTGCCTCTGCCTCCCAAGTGCTGGGCTTATAGGCGTGAGCCACCACATCCAGCACTGTGGTGTGTGGTACTGATTGTTGGTGGGTGTGAGCCACCACACCCGGCATTGTTGTGTGTGGTTACCGACTTGGGCCCTTGCACTTGCAAGGCAGGTGCCGGAACCACTGAGCTAATTCCGCAGCCCTCCAGTCAATTTTTCTTATGGTTCATTAGCCTCTTTCACACACATACTTTATCCACATCCCTTGACAAGATCTTCTTCCAGCACTGCTCATTCCCCTACTGGTTCTCCCACCAGAGTCCCTAATGCCGAATGGGGCAGAGGCCATCAAGGAAGCTTCCTCATACACATAAAGTCACACCACCAAATCCTGCAGTACTACAGCCATGTACCAACTGTGCACAGCACTCAAAGACCAGAGACCTCAGAGCCATTCCACCTGTTCACAGGCAGTGTGCCTGGCACAGTGAGCACACAAAGAGCCACCACTCAGCCAGCTCCCGGCACTCCAGGAGTGTCTGAGTGCTCCCTGGCTCTGTTGTGGGGTGGTGCGGGGGTGTATCCTCTCCTTGCTTCACCTCTACCCTCTCAAGGCCCTCAGCAGGCCAGAGGGACATTTTGAAAGATAGAACACAGGACCTTGCACTCTACCACTGAGTTACCCTCCAGCCCAAGGAAGGGCAATGCTGATCCTTACTTTCACAAAGCTCCCAATCTAAAAGACAAGACACATTCACTCAGGAAGAGCTAAGTGGTGGCTCCGGGAAGTACTGAGGCGGGGGCGGGCTCAGCCAGTTGGAACTGGGTAGGCTCAGGGCAGATAAACTTCAGGGAAAGGGTAGCCAGGTAAAACACAAGATATCCAATGTTATCTAGTTAGATCTAAAACAGCCCCAAAGCCTCATGTGTTTGGAAGGTGATTGGATAAGGCTGACTCTCTGTCAGAAAGTGGGATCTGGTGGGATCTGGTTGGAACATGCCACTGTGGACAAGACCTGGAAGGATAAATCTTCCTTCCCAGCTCCTCCCTCCACTCTGCTTCCTGTCTGCCAAGCTGTGGGCAGCATTTTGCCAGGCCTTTCTGCATGCCGTCCCGCTTTGGAGCCAGCAACCATGGACTGAAATGTGAACCAAAAGACACCTCTCTTTCTTTAAGTCCTGGATATTTTATCTCAACAATGAGGAAACTAAGGCAACCAGTTAAATTTGAATTTTCAGATAAATAATTCTCCCTCTCTCTTCCTTTCCCCCTCCCTCTCTCTCCACCAGGGCTTCATGTATGATACAGCTGGGCTACATCTCTAACCCTTTTTTATTTTGAAATGGGGTTTTACTAAGTTGCCCAGACATACCAGTCCTGGTTTCATAAGCTTCATAATAACATTTTTAAAAAGACAAGCATAGTAGGGCTGGAGATTTAGCTCAGTGGTTCCGGAGCCTGTCTTGCAAGCACAAGGGCCCGGGTTCGATCTCTGGTAACCACATATAACAATACTGGGCGTGGAGACTCACATCCATCAGCAACCATTACCACATACCACATTGTTGAGCACAGTGGCCCACACCAGTAATCCCAGCTCTCGGGAGGAAGAGGCAGCAAGATTGCTGAGTTCAGGACCAGCCTGAACTACAAAGTGAGACCGTGTCTCCAAAAAAAAAGAGCAGAGATCTTGATTAAGAGTCAGGACAATGGAAAAAGACAGCCAGAGGGCATCACAAGAAGCAATAGCACTCTACCCTTTGCAGCTTCAAAATTGCAAAAGTCAAAGACTTTGATTTGAGAAGAGAGCCCTTGAGCACCATATTGCAGAATGGTGGCAGCCTAGAGAAGTTTTTCCTCTGAATTTGGTTCAGAGGCACTGGATCCCTACAGCCAAGACAGAAGGAGGCCTGGTTACTGCTCCAGCTGGCAGCAGACCTTGGCATCATTCACATGGTGTTGCTTTTAGACACATGCAGAATGCAAAGATTTGTGTGGTCAAGAAGGCCTCCAAAGAGATTTCAGAAGAAGGCCTGAGAGGCCGGGCAGTGTGCCCCTGCGAGCTGAGTATATAAATACGGAGGTGCAGTGGAGACCCAGATGGCTGGAGAAGCCAAGAGCCTGGATCACCAAGGAAAGCTGCAAGGAGTGAGCCAAGCCACCCAAAGAAAGAAGTCATGGGAGCTACAACGACCGGAAGTACCACAGGGGCGGAGCCAACCAAGCCCTCCGGAGTTTACAACCCGCCAGATTATCAGGAATGCTGGACATGGAGCTATGGGACTCAATGTTTGGCCTGCTGGATTTTGGACTTGCTTTAGTCCCATTCTTTGCATCCCCATATTTGTACCTTTTGGAATGGTAATGTCGCCTATCTTGTGCTACTGAATGTTAGAAGTGTTTAACTCTCTTTTCACTTCAACAAGGGCTCACAAAGGCTCGCAATTAAGAGTTTGCCTTAAATCTCAGGGATGCTGGGGCTGGGGATATAGCTCAGTGGTTCCCGTGCCTGTCTTATAAGCGCAAGGACCAGGGTTCGATCCCCGGCAACCACATAACAATACTGGGCGTAGACTCACCCCAGCAGCAATCAGTCCCACATACCACAGTGCCGGGGGTGATGGCTCACGCCTGTAATCCCAGCACTCGGGAGGCAGAGGCAGGAGAATTTCTGTGATGTGAGTCTGAGGCTGAGCTCAGGGCCAGCCTGAACCACAAAGCGAGACTCTGTCTCAAAAAACCTTAAGAAAAAACAATCTCAGGGATGCTGGACTTTCCAGCAATGCTGAAACTATTAGAACTCTGGCAACTCTTGGAGATGGGCTAAATGCATTTATGATAAAAGGATGTACATGAGTCTCTCTGCGGCAGAATGCTATGGTATGTATTTAGGTTTCCCTCCACACCCTCATGCAGTCATATGTGGTGCTTTTTCAGAGACGTCTGGATCTAGAGTGTGAGACTGATTCACAGTGCAGTGCTATGATTAAAGGTGCTAGGATTAAGGGTGGATGATTACTAAATCAGTCCACTGACTGGTTTGCTACCACTTGATCCCTGGTAGCCCAGACAGAATATAAAAGGGGAGAAAATAAAAGGTTTCTGAGGTCCCTTGCTTGCTTTTGCTGTCTTCTATCTGTGATGAGCTGTTTTGTTTCTCCTCTGCGATGCCCCTCTGCAGTGCCACCCTGCCTTGGAGTCAGCCAACTACAGACTAAAACCTCTATGAAGTGTAAGCCAAACGAACTTTTCCTCCTTTAACCTTTTGTTTTGGATATTTTGTCTCAGCAATGAGAAAAAATAACTAAAATAATGGCCCACGCCTATAATCCCAGCACTTCGGGAGGCTGAGGCAGGAGGACTGCAAGTTCCAGTTTCCCAAGGTGATTTAGCAATACTGTTTCAAATAAAACATTTATTAAAAGGGCTGGGGATGTAACTCAGTGATAGAGCACTTGGGGTCAATCCCCAGTGCCACATAAACCCACAGAAAATTTTTGAGTCTCACTAAATTGCCCACGCTGGCCTCAAACTTATAATCTTCTTGCTTTAGCTTTCTGCTAGCTGTGATTACGTTTGTGCACCACTACAGCTAACTAATGAACAATATTTTATATATAAGCATGTCTTATGCATACTTATCCTAAGAGTTATTATGCTGTATAGCTTGAGTGATCCTCACCTGAAATGCTTTGGAACAGAAGTGTTTCAGATTTTTCAGATTTTAAAACTGTGGAATATCTGCATTGATTTTATCATTTGAGCATCCTGAATCTGAAACTCCAAACCCCAAATTTCAGAGCATTTTGGATTTCGATTAGGGCTGCTTAACCTGTACTAAAAAATTATTTGTTACACATCTGAAATCCAAATCTAATTGTACCTTTAGGGGACAAATTCTAGGAACTCTATCGAGGGATGGCTTCTGAGTGCAGGAGGCAGAGGTAGGCCTACCAAGACCCACCAGACTCTTGTCCATTTAAACCTCAAGCGGGCTGGGACCTTTACCCAATTTTCGCAGCAGTGGACGCCTGAATGCTTGTGACAGTGACATTATTTCAGAGACAACTTTGTATTTAGTCTCATTTGTTTAAAAATAAGAGTGGGGGGGCCGGGGAGTTAGCTCAGTGGTTCCGGCGCCTGTCTTGCAAGCGCAAGGGCCTGGGTTCGATTCCCTGGTAACCACATACAATACTGGGTGTGGAGACTCACGCCCAGCAGCAACCAGTACCACATACCACAGTGCTGGGTGTGGTAGCTCATGCCTGTCATCCCAGCACTCGGGAGGCAGAGGCAGGAGGATTGCTGTGATGTGAGTTTGAGGCTGAGTTCAGGACCAGCCTGAACTACAAAGTGAGACCCTGTCTCAAAAAACCTAAAAAAAAAAAAAAATAGAGTTGGGACTGGAGGTGTAAATTGGTGTAGAACACTTGTCTGCCATGTGCAAGGCTCTAAGTTCTGTTCCTCGCATTGCAAAAGAGGAGGGGGCTGGACAGGAGGGGGGGCAATAATTTACAAATCATGATGCTTGACTATTCCAAACAAGAGAGATGTCATCATATTTATTGACTGGACTGCCTGGATTAAAGTATTAGTCAGGTGTGGTGTCCTAGGCCTATAATTGTAGCACCCAGGAGGCTGAGGCAAGAGGATCACTGTTAGTTCAAGACCAACCTGAGCTACATAATGAGTTCAAGGCCTGTCTGAACTGCATTATGAGACTCCACCTCAACAAAATCAAAAAAAGCCTGAGCAAAACCAAACCATAAAAAGGAATGGCTGGTTTCAGTGTCACATAGATCCTAGGTTAAACCCCAACAGCACCATTTACTAGTGATGTGACTCTGAGTCCTCACTGATCTGCACCTCACTTTCCTTGTTTAAGATCAAAATAATAATTTCCACTCCCTGATTTGGGAGTGTCTATGAGATAATGAAAACTAACTTAGTGCCCCGCCAACACACACACATATATACACAGTGACATGGGAAAAACTTGAAGATAAGCAATCACACATCCACAAAGATACAAAATTTCCTACAGATACATAAACCCATAGGCCACAGGCTACAGTCCAACATAAAACTACCATTAGAGCTGATCATGTGGCACATGTCTGTATACCCAGCACTCTAGAAGTTGAGGCAGAAATATTATAAATTTGAGCCTAGACTGGCAACTTAGTAAGACCCTGTTTTAAAACAAAAATTTTACAAACCAAATAAATAAAATAGAAAGGTCTGGGGATAGAGCTCAGTGTAAAGGCCCTGATTCAATCCCCAGTACCACACTTGCACACACACAAAATAGTACTGAGCAACTGAGTAAGCTAAGCAAACTCAGCCGAGATGAACATAGAATCTGGCCTCACTCATCATGACGGCTCTAGAGATCAGGGCCAGATCCCTTCTACAAGTGGCAGGACAATGAAGACAATGGAGCCCTGTCTCCCCTATTCAAATACAATTCAAACTACAAACCATACAAAAATGGAAAATATGTGTCAAGAGGTGTAGCTGAGTTTTGAATTTTCCCATGATAACTTATTGTTGTTGAAATAGAACAATCATTCTAAAAATTGTTTCTGGTTGCTTCATGCCCCAGTTTGGCCAGTATCTAAGCACATGCTTCTGAATTTGTTGGCAGAGCAGGTCCAGCGTCTAGCTGAATTTTAGGACAAGGACTTCTCCTCTGGCCCATTCCCACTGGAACTGGACCTTCTTTCTCCCTCACCTCTTTCTGGAAACTTCAGCTTCCAGCCTTCCCACTCCCTGGCTGCCTGTAGCCTTGGCTTAATCTCAACCTAGTTATTAGGACCCCAGACTGGCCATTATCTCCCTGGGGACCTGAGGCAAGTGGCTTCATATATCTGGGCCTCAATTTCCCTACTTGGAAAATGGAGAGTATGTGTGTATGCTGCTCATCTTGAGGACTGGTGAGAAGCATTCAAGCCTCCTCCCAACTGATGTAAATTTCTCACAACAGTCCCTAGATGTTTGCCTTTGCTGGCTGAGAGGTAGGTCCCAGGAGGTTTAGGGTGGGGTGGGGAAAGGGAACACAGAGTGAAGAGAAAGAATAACATAAAAAAGTGCCTTTTGAGGTCAGGCACAAGGGTGCATGCCTGTAATTCCAGCACCCAGGGGCTGAGCTAGGAGATTACCATGAGTTTGAGGCCAGCCTGGGCTAGACTTCAAAGGCAGCCTGCCCTACAAAGTGAGATCCTGTCTCAAAACAAACAAGCAAACAACAACAAAAGTGCCTTTTGGAGAATCCTTGAGTTTGAGAAAAAAAAGCAGAGGGTAAAGCTCTGACTGCCCCACCTCTTCCCACCTGCCCTGGAACGTGGGCTGCAGCCCAGCTTTCACAGCCCATCTCCAAGGCCAGACTGCATCCAGCCCTTGCTCGGCCTAACAGACATGCTTTCTGGAAATTCAAACACAAAACGCTGTCAAATGTGATATGTGCAGGAGGAGCTGTTTATAGAAGCCCCGTGGGTGGTCAGGAGATTCTTCCCTAAAATCTACCGGTCTTCTGAACTGCAAAGCCGGGTGTCGTGATATAGGCCTGTAATCCCAGCACTCTGGGATGGTGAAGCAGGAGACTCTCCAGTTTGAGCTCAGCCTGGGCCACTTAGTAGTTTCGCATGATCTTGTCGGGAAAAAAAAAAAAAGCAAAAAAAAAAAAAAACCCACCTGGGGATGCAGTTCAGTGTGAAGGCCCTGGGTTCAATCCCAATATGATAAAGAGGAAGACAAAATAAACAAATAATTAAACACAACACTGAGCAGACTAAATGAAACTTCTGAGTAAAATTCAACTTGTCAGCCACCATGCTGCAGTGTCCAAGTTAAGTAGTAGACCTTAAGGTGCCTTTTACCCCACTGTTTTCCTTCTGTCCCATACAACACGCTTACGCAGCCTTGGAAGTCCCCTGTCCCACCCTGTGGAATGGCCCAGTCTCCTCTGGGCCTAAGAAAGCTCAGGAAGCTGAGCAATTGTTGTCATGAGTCCTCAAACTGGAGCTGGCCTTTTGTTTTATCTGGCCTAGTTCACCTTCTGCCCTATGCAGGATGCCTGGAGAAGAGAACAGTAAGAATACTGACATTCTCTGGCACTCAAGCTGTTAATTGTTTAGGATACGAGGATATAAGGTATGGGAATTCAACTGTTTATGGAACACCCATCTAGGCTGGGCACTGTGTGGGTACTTTCCTGTGTGGCATTCTCCTAGCAACTCTGAACTCTTAGTTCCATTTTGCAGATGAGTAACTGAGGTACAAGAAAGCAAAACTGTTGGCTTAAGGATACACAACTAGATCCCAAGTATATCTGTGCTCAGAGTCACAGAGCACATCTTCAGTGAATGTTTGCTGACTTAGGAAAGAAGTCACATTTGGAGGGTGGAAGGGAGATTTTCTAAAGCAGGTGAGTTGTAGTCAAGCAGTTGAGGACAGGACGTGTTTTTCATATATGGGAGTAAGGGTGACCCCGCAGATATGGGCAGGGTATCCATAGGAGGGGAGGGGGGAGTATATGTCTGAAGACAGAGGAGTACTTGCAGGGGCACAGTGGTCTGCCCAAGGCAGCACATTTTGGGGGCAGTATTTAAATAGGTTAACATATTTAGAAATATTGGAGGGCAGCAAATTGAAGGATCGCCCTGAGTGGCATGAACTCTAGCTGGGCCTGTGTCTGAAGAACAGGGGTCTGATCTGTAAGAAGGATCCAGAGTAGGAAAGAGGAGCAGAGAAGGGCAGAAGAGGCAGGAGGCCAGCCCCACCCCCAAGCACCATCAACAAGATATATATCCACAAGGGACTCGGAAAGAGACACATCAGAAATAGCCAAACAGCCAAAATCTGCAGATCCCCATATGTAGAAACGTCTCAAAACCTCCATGGGCTCAGAGTCCAGGAGACAAATGATCTGGAACACACAGCACACATGGATGCAAAGATGCACATGCAAACGTACACAAGGACACAGAGAACAAGGACATTAAGGCACACAGAACAGATGCATGGGAAGGAAGAAAGGCAGCCAGACACTGCATGTGTACACACACACACACACACACACACACACACACACACACACACACACAGCCACATGAGAGTACAAGCAGCTCATCCCCCTTCTAGAACTCTGATTGCTGGAAAGGCCCGGCCACCTTCTGCTTGTTCTCTGGACCAGAGGCCAGAGAAGGATGGGGGAGGCGGTCATAGCTCCACCCCTGGGAGGAGCTGGGGACTTGAGAGGACAGGAAGAGAAGGGAGTGGAGTTGCAGCTGGGAGCACTGGGGGCAGTAATTACCCAGTGTGGGGCTGCCACGCTGGCTGGGATTCCCCTCCCTATAAGGACAAAGCCTTTGGGAGGTGGTCCCTCTGACCCCCACCTCAACCCCAGCACCCACCTACTCCCCTCCCATCACCAGAAGCTTGGTCAAATTTGAGAGACGAAGACACAGTGATTATGAAGGAAAAAGACAGTTGAGAGAAACACTGACACAAAGACAAGGGAAAAGACAGAGAAAGTACAGCCAGCCCCTTACGTGTATGTCAGAAGGCAGAGAAGAAAGTCCACACGGGATGAGAGTCAGCCTGGGACGCAGGCCCAGAGAGTCAAAGGGGCAGGAACAGAAAGGGCAGGGGGGCCATTCGCTGAACAGGCTACAAAGTGTGAAGCTGAAGGCTCTGGCTTTGCCTGTGGTGTTTAATCAGCCTGACAGGCTTAGGAGGTGGGAATTACAGCCCATTTTATAGATCAGAAAGCCAAGGTTCAGAGAAGTGAGGTAACTTGGCCAAGGTCAGAGGAAACTGGCAAGGCTGAGTCTGAGGGCTCTCCCTATTGCTAGCTCTTGCCAGAGACAGGGACTCCAAAGATCCCTGAAGGAATTCTCCAGAAAGGGAAGTGGTCAGTGAGACTGGGTGACTCACCCTAAGAGATGCACAGGGAAAGAGACCCAAGCCTTCCCCGCTCTCCTCGCTGCCCCGGGTGGGGGAGGGGCGCGTCTACACCTGGAATACATTAGGTAGGGAGGTCAGGCCCCGCGGAGCCAGGGCCACGCTGTGGGGGGAGCAGGGAACGAGAAGGTGAAGGCGAAAGGGAAGGGGAAGGCGAAGGCAGCAGCGTGGGCAGTGGTGGCGGTGGCGGAGCAGACCTAACAGGCCGCCGGGGGCGGAAGGGCTTCTGTGCCAGCTGCAACTCTCAGGGGCTAGCCTGCCAGTCCCGCCTTTCCCGCTTTCCACCGGCGTCTTCCCTCAGAGATTTAACCCCTTCCCTCCAGAGGGCCAGAGGAAGCGCTACGGAGGACTAAATTAAGCCACTGGCACCCGGAAGAACACTCTGCTCCCTGGAAGCTCCATCCACACACATCCTATGCTTTCCCGCCTTACTCTGGGACACTGCCGATGCCTTTGGGGCACTGTCGCCCCGTCTTCACTCCTCAGTCAGGGCATCTTAAACCACACCCCCTACCCCAACCTCCAGTCTGCTCCTCCTCCTGCCTTCCCCATCCATTGAGTTACCTCGGGCTGACACTGGGCTTTCTCCACTACTCTTTCCTTGCCCTCAACTCACATCCAGACTGTCCCCAAGACAGCAGAGCAGGGCTCTGAACAGCTCTGGAATTCAGATACTGCCCTCCACCTCCAGTCTCCCGGGCCCTCTCCGAGCCATTCTCCACACCACAGCCCGCTTTTGGAGAACACAGGCCCCTTCAGTCCTTCAGCCTTGTGTAGGACTCCCCTTGCCTTTGGGGTGAACTCTAAACCCCCAAGCACAGGGACAAGGAAGGCCTAAGCTCAAGAACACTGCCCTGCCCCCACTGTCCAGCCACAATGACCTCTTGTCATTCCTCAAAAGTGCTCTCTTCCGGCTGGGGCTTTGGCACATGTCATTCCCATGGCCTGAACCACTTTTCCGCTTCTCCTTACCTCTGGACTATTTACCTACCCTCCAGGTCTTAACCCAAGGGTCCTCTTCTCCCTGCCTCCTCCCCACATATTCTTGCAGCATCTGTGTTTGGAATTACTTGTAGTGTGATTTTCCTGCTAGCTGGGAGCTCCATGAGGACCACGATACCCAGCACCTAGCCCAGAGTCCAACAAGCAGTAGGCACTCAACAGTGCCGTCTCTCCTTCCTCTCCTCTCTTTTTCTCTTATTTGCTGACCAAGTATTTGTGGCTGCCACATTATATGCCAGACGAATGCCACCCATAGGTCTGTAATGTTACAAATGGGAAAACTAAAGCTGAGAGGGAAGGGAAGCCCGAAGGCACAATGAACCAACGGCGGTGCTTAAGCTCCAGAGCTGTTCCCCTTAAGCTCCCGAGCTGTTCCCCGGCGGCCTTTTGTCTCCAGCTGTCTGTGCTTTGGAGGTGTGCTGCCTCCCAGGCTCGGGGAGCTACACACTGGTACCCCAAGGAGCTGGCTTTGCTGCTCCAAAGAGATGTTCTCTTTTCAGATGAGGGAATTTCTATCTGAGGGGCTAGCCAATGGCAGACTGCTCTTCCTGCCCTCATTCCAGACAGGTCCGAGCCCCACCCAGCCAACTGTCTGGCCAGCTCCACATCTGCCTAAGGCATTTAGCTAACTAGCCCCCAGAAAGCCATTAGGTCCTTCTGGGGGGGTATTGTTAGCTGAGATTCATCCTTGAGGAAGCAGACAGCTGCAGCTGGTCTTTCCCCTAGACACAAGGCACCAGCAAGGGTTACGGGGTGGAAGTGTCAACAGCCCTCACTTGAAAACTTCAGTTCTTTTAAGTCTTGTCTGGGAAGTCCTTTGTCTACCTACCCAGAGGGTCTACATTTCCTTGTGTTTGTTTGAAAGGCTCTAACTACTAGGAGCCACATCTGGGTCATTCCCTACACACTCTTCCCAGAGAGCTCAACTACTACTTTCCAAAAAAATCCTTGCAGAGAGCCAGGGATGTGGCTCAGTGGTGCCGCTGCCTGCCCTGCGTGAGTTAGTGAGTTCGATCCCTGGTATCACAAAAAAGAAAAAAGAAAAGAAAAGAGAATCTTACAGAGCTCACCACTGCCTCCTGTTCTGAGCCTCCTCTACTGCATTCCATCAGCAGACTCCCTCTGTGCCCTCTTATACGTCCTGGGCAGGAACAGCATTGAGGGGCCACAGAAATTCACCAGAGTTTGATTTGCTTTTCAGGAATACTACCTCAGTCCTCATAAAGGCAGGCTAGCTACCTTGGATGGGTATATGTGAAATGGGTCTTGGCTCCACACAAACATGTTTAAAAACAACTTCACGACACCCCCAAGAAACATTTCTAAGGCAAAGTTTGGGCAGGTAATTAATGATCGGCCTGAACGTGACTCTGCTGACCTCACTCTCCTCAAGGGCAGACTGGCTCTCAGAACCATACGCATTCTCCCTGTGAGCCACCATATGCGCCATGGCATGTGTTGGTGGTGAAACATGTTAAACATCTCTGCCCTACAACTATCTCCTGAAATTTCAAATCCCACATCCAAATGCCTGCTAGCTATCTCCACTTTGAAATCCCTCATGCCCCTCAAATCCAGTATATCTCAAAGGTGACTCTAAACTTACGCCCTCTCTTAGGCGGAGACGGCCCCGTTATCATCCAGCACGTCACTCTAGTTGGTGTCAGGAAACCCTCAGCTATCTGGACTTTTCATTCTTCCTTGGTCTCCACTACCAAAGTCTGTCTATATTAGCCCTGAAATGTGTCTCAGATCTTACTTTCCCTCCCGGCTACCACTCTAACCTGAGCTACCACCACCTCTTACGGAAACAACTGCAATGCTCACCTGCATCTCTGCTTCCACTGTAGTATCCCTTTCACTCATTCTTCATATGCACCTACAGGCAACACATCTGAACACACCACTCCCCTGTTGATAAGCCCCTCCAGGGTTCCTATTCACAATCAGGAGAAAGCCCCTTTGCTGCCCATCTCTGTACCAGTCCCCTGCTCCACGTCTCCATGCCTTTGCTTCCACCAAACCTACCTGAACTGCCCTTTCTTTGGGCCAGATCTTGTGCTGGACACTGCTATGGCAGGATTTACTCGGCCTTAAGTTCCAGAACTGTAGCTGCCTTCTTCTAACTTGGAACTGCTAAGAGGCAGCCATTCACAAGCTGGGGCTAGAGGTAAACTGGGGCAGTCGGTGTTTATGCGTCTGTGGAGGAGAGACTAACTTCCTTTTTTCTTAGATCTCCCTCCTGGGCTGGGACTGAGTTGAGAGAATCCCACAAAGGGCCCGCCCTGGGGAGAGACTCACAGCAGACGCCAAATACATTCTCCAGGCTCTAATGATACAGCCTCACTGGAGGACCATGGCTAAATCGCTGTTTCTGATCAATCAATCAATCCGTCAATCACTGCCTTTTTGGGTTTCAGCTGGAAAATGGGTCTGTCCAGTGGTTTCCACTCTATGATATGCATCAGAATCACCTAGAACCTTTTTAAAATTAGATGCCTAGGTTCTGACCCCAAGACTTTGAAACTTCAAGGTAGAATCTGGAAATTAACATTTTTTTAAGGTCAGTAAGGAATTTAGATGTTCATTCAGCATGGGAAACTCAGAATGAGACAGCGTCTCCAAACTTCTAACTTCCAAGTTAGAAGGCATTTTGAACTCTTAGGCGTCTCTAAAGATGCCTCACGCTCCAGATGAGAAAGAGCCAGCACAGCCTGTTTCCGCACATTGGCTGTTTCTCCCAGTACCACACAGAAAGGCTCTAACATCAGGTACAACTGCTGTGACAGAGTTAGAGTCAGGCCCCAAGTTCCTCCAGCTCCCGGGACCTGCCCTCAGTCCTGGGGAATAGGGCAGGACAGGACCAAACCCCTGTGTGCAGCCTATCCTTGGAAGCCCCTTTCCAGCCCTCTCAAAGCCCTGGCAGCCCAGGATTTAGCTCAGTGGCGCCACACATGCCTCCATAGGGCAAGGTCTTGAGCTGATCCCCAGTACTGAGAGGGAAAAAAGCCCTCTCTGGCACCTCACTGGGTAAGGCTGGTGATTCAATAAAAGCCTTAGGTTGTATTGACCTGGAAAATGGGTATAACAGAAATAGTCCCTTCCCTCTACTGGAATTAGACAGGACAACTGAAAGAGAAAGGACTTGGAAGGAATTCAAGGCTCTTCACATGGATAAGATATAATTATCATTTTGAAAAACCTCCCCTGAAGGATGGGCTGGTGGGTCCTAAGGATGGTGATTCAATAAAGGCTTTAGCAGTCTGAGAGAGGAAGCCAGCAGGCCCAGGATATCTCAACATGTGGACTAAAATGTTTCAACCCTTAATTGAAGTTCTGGAAACCCTCCCTCCCTCCCTCTTTCTCTCCCTCTACCGTGAACACACACACACACACACACACACACACACACACACACATCCCCAAGCACCAACCCTGCCCTCTTTGGGCCCATTATAGGCAAGTCCCGTGGAGAGAGAAGCAAGTCACTTGTGCCTACCCTTGTGCTGACTGGCCAGTGGGGGAGGTAGGCCTCTCACAACCCATGCTGCTGTGATTCACATGGCCCAGTGCCCATCTTGCCAAGGCTTGAGTAATTCCTCCACCTCCTCTTCAGAAGGTTTTTCTCTCTTGTCTTTTATTTTTTAAGCTCCTAGTCGTTGAAGGCTTAGTGCCCACTACTGTATCTCATAGACTCCTCATAGTATTCTCTAGATAAGGAAATTGAGATTCAAAGTGGAGAAGTCACTCTCCTAGGGTCACAGTCAGTTACAAATAGGTGGGAGGAGGTCCCTCCCTGGCACACTTCTTATTCTCAAGTCTCAGTTTGGATTTTTAAAAAAGTTACCCATCATGCAATTTTGGAGGCATGAACTTCACTGGGGAAAGGCATTCTGGGAATATTTTGGGGGGGAGAAGGGGAGTGATTTTGGAAGGATGTTGTGATTTGTAATTTGGAAGGACTGGTGGAGGGGAATGAAATACTCAGAAACACCACCATGTATTATTGATCAGAGAGGCCAAAGACCAGAGGTCTGCTACTGACTCTCAGATCAAGAATATCTGGAGGGCAGGAATTCAGAGTCTTTCACCTACATGTGTTTCCTTAGTATCTGTTCAGGAATTAGTTCAACAAGGATTTATGGAGTACTGTGCTATTGACTGGAGATGCAAGAGCAAATAAAACAGACACAACCCCCGTGCTCAGAAGGAGCTCACACTGTACTGCAGGAAGATGGACAATAAACAAGTAGACATATACAATGAGATGACTTCAGACTGTACTAAGTGCGAAGACGGAAGCACACTAGCAGCTGTGATGAAGACTCACAAATGGCCCTACTCAAAGTGGTTATGGATGGTCTCTCGGAAGAGGTGAAATTTGAGCTAAGACCTGAAAGATGAAGAGCAAGCCAGGTGGAGGGCTGGGGGAAGAGCTACCAGACAAAAGGCAAGGCAAATGCAAAGACCCTGTGGTAGACGTGTTCCTGGGCATCTGAGGACCTGTAAGACAGCACTACTGGCAAAACAAGTATGAGTACCCCCTCCACACAGTGTTTGCCAAGGGGACCAGCAGAAGCAACAAGAAAAGTAGGGCATTAAGGGTCAGCTGACTATGTCCAGCCCACATGAAGGGAGATCCCTGAGATCTCTCGGAGATTCCATAACTAGCCCAAGGTCACGACAGCAGCAAGGGGCGCATGCCGCCCACCGCCATGTTTCACTGCTGCTACCTGGTGCTACGCTACGGTCCCAAAGACGGGTAGAGCCTGCAATGTGAGCCCTGGAAGTCCTCAGAGGCCTCTCGAAACAGCTTTTTCGGTCCCAGTGGAAGGTATTGCTCTCCCTCCCTGGCTCATGTGAGAACGTGCCCCAGTAGAGGTGTCCTTGCTGCACTCCTGAGACTTCAGGGCTCTGCAGTGCAAAGGCCTCTTCTGACAGTGGTCTCTGGCCCCAGCCTTAACTAGAAACGGCGATGTGAGCAATCGCACTGATTTCTCCCCACAAACCACTCTGAGGCCCTTGCAGATCTCCCGCTCTGCTACAGCTGGCTTCTGCCACCTCACCCTTCTGCTCTCTCCCTGCCTAACGGCCGCCAGCCTGATCCCCACCTTTCTCTCTCATCAGCACCTACAACTCCTTCCTTCCCTTGTCCTCCTGCCACACACACCTGGCAAAATCTCAATCTTGGATCAATCCACCATCCCACTTTTTTTTTTTTCCATTCATATTGTAGGGCTGCTGAATAGTACAGGAGAAAATCACATAAGCAGAAGGCTTGGCATTACTTTCATGGTCTCCAGCTTCAGTTTGGGGAAGTGGAAAGACCACAGACTTTGGACTCAAATAGATCTGGTTTTGAATCTAGGCTCCAGAACGGCTGGATGACCTTGAACACGTTACTTAACTTCACTCAGCCTCAGTTTCCTCGCCTACAAAATGTGCTCAATGGTATCTACTTCTCTGAGGAATAATGAAGCTGAAATGAGAACCCATGTAAAACACCCGAGGGCCTTGCGGAGAGTGAGTGCTCGGCTAATGTGAGACTCCTTTTCTCCTGTCCCCACCACTAACAGACCCTGTTCCCCCAAATACATCCCCACCGATGCTCGATGCTCGGCAAGCCTGCTCCTTTTTCTCCAAGCGCTTCCTCTCCCACTAGCCTCAGAAAGAGGCTTTAGAAAAGGGTCTAAACGGCTGAGGGACAAGGGGACAGAGAGAGAACACAGGGGACAGAGGTTGAAAGGACTGGTCAGCAGGCAGACGGATGAGTGAGAGGAGGGGCTGGGGTGAGTGGGCCGGCCCCAAGGTGGGGTTTGGAGGGCCCACGAACAAGAACCCGCTCCCAGTTCCAGGCCTGTGGCCCCGGCTCCCATGCTGTCTCAATCACTCACCAGGCCGAGGCTGTGAGCCCTCCAGGTGGTAGGAGAAGCGCAGGGCCCGGTGGTGCTGTGGACTGGGGCCGCAGGGCAAGACCCGGGGGCCCGCAGCGGCGCCCAGGCTGGGGTCCGAGGGGCCGGCGAACTGGGGCTCCAGGGGGCCGCTGAGAACCGAGCCTGAGCCCCGGCGCACCAGCAGTCCCGGCTCCGAGGCTCCAGGGTCCGAGTCGGCACAGGCCGGTGGAGCGGCGCCAGGGGCATTCGCGGTCGGGTGTTCGGGATCCGAAGGCCCGGCGCTCCCCGGGGCTCTGTGGCCATGCATGGTCCGGGCCTGGGCGCGGGGCCCGGGCTCCCCGCTTGGCTCCAGCTCCCGGGGCGGAGGCGCAGGCGGAGGAGGCCCGGCGCCCGGCGGAGCAGCGGCCTCAGCTCGGGGGGCGGGGCTGCGGGCTTAGCCCCGCTGCGGAGACTCGAGCCCCTGGCCCGGGCCCGGACCAGCAGCCGTGGCAGCCGTGGCAGTAGCAGCAGCAGCCGCGGCCACCGCCGCTGCTGTGCCAGGCATCGCAGGCCCTGGCCCCAAGCGGGGAGTGGGCTCGGCCGGGCCGGGGGCCGGCTGGGGAGCGCTGTCTACGCGGCTGCGGTGGAGCCGGGGTCGGGGGGCTGCACTGGGTGCGGGCTCCGCAGTGGACGGGGAGCCACTTCCGTGGCCTCGGGGCGAGCGGCAGTCGGCTCCGAGCGCGGGGTCCGCTCTTTCTCTCGGAATGGGAACCTCTCGGGCTCTCCTGGCTGGTCAGAAAGGGTTCTTCCTCCCGCCGCAACAGCGGCTGGGGGCGGAGGAGGGGAGGAGGGGAGGAAGCAGGGGATGGCGCTGGCCAGGGGGTGCGCGTGTACGCCACGCCCTCGGGCTGCGGGGCTGCTGCTCCGGACGGCTCTCGGCGCGGGGGCAGGGGTGGCCTGGGCCGGCCTCTGCCGTCTTCTCCCGGATCAGCCTGGGTCTCCGCGGCGGCGAGCGGGAAGAAACCCCGGGAAGGGGGGAGTGGGAGCCGCGGCTGAGGCTGCCGCAGCCACAGCGGCGCTGGGACCCAGTTACTCGGGGCTCCGCCCCTTTGCCCGGGATTCGTGCCTGACCACGCCCCCTCGCTTCGACCCGCCTCACTTCTCTGTGCGTTCGCCCTCGAGGCCCGCTTTCTGCCCCTTGAAAATTCTGTCTGCTTTGCCAGACTGTGCTGGCATACTCCCGTAAATCCCGGCACTAGGGAGGCTGAGGCAGGAGGATCGCCGTGAGTGCGAGGCAAGCCTGAACCATATTATGTAGCGAGACCCTGTCTCATAAAACAAACAAACAAAACCAAAACCAAACTAACCACTCAGCCTACCTTCTCCATCCCTTCCTCGTTTCACACAAGCGTGTCTCTGAGCTCAGTCCCCCAGGTCTGCTCTTTCATCATCTCAGATTCTCTTTTTCCTGCTTCCCATCTCCTCTCTTTTCCAGAAGGCTTTCCACATGTTTCCGAGTTTCCCTAGGGCTTGGCTCATACCGGACCTGTCTTTGATACCCAGGACTTTGGGCAGACTGGAGCTCCTGCTCCTTTACTTTTCTGTTCTCTCACCAAAAGCTTCAGTTTCCTGGTTGGTCGCATCCCCCTGGCAAAATCCCAGTCTTGGATCAATCCAACTGTCTGCCTTTTCCATGCCTGTGCAGAGGCACTTAAACACTGCAAGAGAAAACTATTTAACTTCACAGATTTGCGCCATATAAACCCATTTCTCAGCTTCTGTGGGGCCCTGAGTGCCGACCCACCGCCCTACTAGTCAGCGCTCTCCATTCTGCCCGCCCTCACTAATCAGCCCTTCTCCCTTTCCAGTTCTCCACAGTGGCCATTGTAAACTTTCTCCGTGCTTTCAGCCCCTCAACTTTATGTGCCTCCTAATCCTTAGCGGATGACTCCACCTCCTACTTCACAGAGTAAACAGAAGCCACCACAGGGAGCTCTTGACTTCTTCCACCAAGCCTAGGAATTTGTCCCTTGCTCCTTCCCATCAGATTTTAAACACACTCAGGTCCTTTCCGTCTAAAAACAATATCCCCAAGTTCTCTCTCTGCAAACACCTCTCCTAGTAAGGTTCACTAAGTGTCTTATGTCACTAAATCCAATAGAATCTCAGAAGTTGTCCTACTTGGCCCTAAGCAGCATTTGGCTGTGGTAACTACTCCCTCCTTGAACCACTCGCAAGACTTCTCTTTCTCACTTGACTGGTAATTCCTTTTTACTTTCCAGGCTTTTCCTTGTCCAACCTCTAGTACTGGTGGCTTTGTTTTTGAAATCCTGTATTGGGGATTGAATCACTCGGGGCTTTTGCACTGAGCTACGTCCCCAGCTCTTTTTAAACTCTGAATCCTGCCTCAGCCTCCCAGAGGGCTGAGATTACAGGCGTGTGTCAAAGACTTGGCCCGCACTATCCTGTCTTCTTTGCTTCCTGTTCTTTCCCTCAGTTATCTCACTTGATGTCTTTCCTTCGGTTATCATTTCTCTGATGATGATCCTAAACTGACACCTCGAGTCCGTGTTTCTCCTGACCCACACATTCCACCGGTTATTAGACAGCGTTACCTTAATACCCCGGCCAGCAACACCTAAATGCTCAGCTCTCCCCCAGCCCGGGGCGTTCTCCTGCCTTCTGACTTGTGCTGTGCCCCTCACATTAGTGAATGGCTCCCTTCAGCGCGGCAACCTGAGCTGTACTGGGGCTCCTCTCTTCCCTCTGGCTCACTGGCAATTGCTCAGCAATGTCACTTCCCTCCCGAACATACCCCCAGTCTATTGTTTGGGGTTTTTGTTACTACAGC
Organism: Petromus typicus; assembly: GCA_004026965.1. Lineage (NCBI taxonomy): Eukaryota > Metazoa > Chordata > Mammalia > Rodentia > Petromuridae > Petromus > Petromus typicus. The sequence continues at coordinate 60,552 of PVIR01005975.1, forward strand.
TAATCTCCTGGGCTAGCTTGTCATAGTGGAGGAGAATTTGTCCTCCTCCCTTGCTCTCTTTCTCATTCTTGCTTTCTTACTTTCTTGGTTTTGCTTTTTGAGACTAAGACTCATTACGTAGCCCAGGTTGGCTTTGAACTCCCAGTTCTCCCACCTCAGCCTCGCCATTCTGGAATTACTGGCCGAAGCCACCACATCCTGCTGGCCAGGCCTATTTCTACCCTGCGAAACGTCCACAGCTCCCTTCTTCTAGACTGTTTCTTGCAGTGTATTCTGTACACTGCAGGGAGTGTGAGTCTTCTGAACAGGCAAATCAAATCACGTCATGCTCTTGTTTAGAATCTTTGAATGAGTCCCCACTACTTCAAAAGGAAGTTTACCTTCTGTAACAGGAACAGTTAAGCTGGGCCCTTCATAATCTGGTCCCCTGGCAGCTTTTCCAGATTCTGTGCATGAGTCAAAACTAAAATTCTTAGGCTGTTCCATAGTCTCTGGCTTCTGAGTGTTTGCATATGCTGTTGCCTCTGCAGGCACCTGTCTCCGCCTTTTCCTCATTCCCTTTCATTTGTCCTCTGAATCTCAGTTGACTCAGTGAGTGTCTTCTGAGCACAGACGCTCAGCTGGGCTCCACGGAGGCTCTAGCTACGCAGAACTAAGACCTGAAAAGACAGTGGTAAACAGAGTGCCATCGTTTGCAGTCTAGTGTTAAAGAGAATGTGAAACAAACACGTAATGCCAACATACACACACACACACACACACACACACACACACACACACACACACAATTACAAATTGTGATAAGTCTATAAAGGGGCAGAACAGTGATTAGAAAAATAATAATGGCTCTGGAGATGAGTTAGCCTGAGGGGCCAGGCAAAGCCTGACATTTAAGGTGAGACTGATGGAATGTAAGTCCGCAGCCGTGAGCGGAGCCAAAGTGCTGCTGAGGGGCAGGGGCCCCTTCTAAGCGGGAAAGCCCTAGGAGGGGAAATGGCCTACAGCTGTCCCTCTATCTCATCCACTGATTCAACCAACCTCGGAGCAAAGTATTTGAAAAAATTATGCCTGTACAAATATGTACAGACTTTTTTGTTATCATTACTCCCTAAATAATAGGGTATGACAACCATTTTCATGTTATTTGCAAATATTATGCCATTTCTTCTGGGTGGTATTGGGAATTAAACCCAGTATCTTCACATTGAGCTATATCCCCAACACTTAATTTTTTATTTTGAAACAAGATCTCTGTAAATTGCTAAATTGTCTAGGCTGGGCTGGAACTTGCAATCCTGCCTCAGCCTTCCAGGATGCTAGGATTACAGGTATGTGCCACCCTACCTTGCCAATACAGTCCTATGTTTGCTTGTTTGTTTATTTGAGACAGGATCTTGCTTTGTAGCTCAGGCTGGTCCTGAACTCAGCCTCGAACTCACAGCAATCCTCCTGCCTCTGCCTCCCAAGTGCTGGGATTACAGGCATGAGCACTGTGGGGTGTGGTACTAATTGCTGGTGGACATGAGTCACCATGCCCAGAATTGTTGTATGTGGTTACTGGGGATCAAACTCAGGACCTTGCACTTGCTAGGCAGGAGCTGCAACCACTGAGCTAAATCTCTGGCCCACTACCATGTATTTTTAAAAATGTGGTCAAGGGCCAGAGATTTAGCTCAGTGGTTCTGTCATCTGCCTGGGAAGTGCAAGGTCCAGAGTTTGCTCCCCAGTACCACATACCACAATTCTGGGTGTGGTGGCTCTGACCTATAATCCCAGCACTCGGGAGGCAGAGGCAGGAGGACTGCTGTGAGCTACATAGTAAGCTCAGGGCCAGCCTGAACTACAAAGCAAGACCCTGTCTCAAAAAAAAAAAAGAATAGAAAATGTAAGAGTGCATCATAGGATCGTATAGAAAAGGTTAAGTATATGTGGTAAGCCTTCTCAGTTTGTGTCATATGTGAATAGGTCATAAGGAAAAAGTGTCTCTTTTGCAGATACTTCCTATTCAAAAAATGTTGAAATATTTATTGAAAGGCTTTAGGTTCAGGATACACATGGCATATTTAACACTTTTCAGTGACAACTGTGGTTGCTGTGGATTGGATTAGAGGTGGGTAAGACTGGAACCTACTGCAGCTAGAGATAAAAATGAGTTGACTAAGGTGGAAGCAGTGGACACGGAGCAAGGTGGATAGATTTAAGAGATATGTAGAACCGAGATGGCTTAGTGTGCAGGCCTGGAAGGGGTGACAGAGTAAGGACTCAAGGATGCCCCTCCGGAGTCTAGTCACGGTAGAGCCAGTTGAGTCATTGAGATGAGAAAGATGAGAAAGACAGAAAGAGGAACAGATTTTTTTTCAGGGAAGACCAAGAGTTCAGTTTTGGATATGTTAGACTGGATCTGCCCTACCTAAGTAGAGAATTCAAGTAGGTAGTGGTATGTACATACAAGGAGATAGGTTTGAGTTCCATCAGCATAAAGATGGCATTAGTCATAAGAGTAGATGTGGTGGCCCACTATAATCCCAGCACTCTGGCAGGCTGAGGCTGGAGGATCACAAGTTCAAACCCAGCCCACGCAATTTAGTAAGACCATGTCTCAAAAACAAACAAATAAAACCCTTATATACTAATAAAATAAAAATAATTTGGGAAAATTTTTTTGAGACAGGGTCTCACTATGTAGTTCAGGCTGACCTTGAATTCATTATGTAGCCCAGATTGGCCTTGAATACACAGCAATCCTCCTGCCTCAGTCTGCCAAGTGCTGAAAAAAATAAATTTAACAGAAATATGAAAGAAGATTCGGGATGTAACTCAGTGCAAAGGCCCTACATTTAATCCCTAGTACTAGAAAGAAAAAAAAAAAGAAAAGAAAAGTTACTGAAGTAGAAAAGACCAGCCTGTAGCAGAGCAAAGCAAAACATGAGAATGGAGGAGGATGATCTGACTGATCTCTTAGAAACTCCAGCCTTACAGGTTGGTTGGAGGTAAACAGGGAAAGAGGTAGACAGAGCAGAGGATGTGAAGAAGTCAAGAGTTGCAATGGGTCCAATGGGGATGGCAACATGGGTACTGTCTGTAACCATGGCAGTAGTTTAGGAGTGGGAGGGGTAGTACCAGGACGGGTGAAGGGTGAATAAATACGACATTGGTATGTGTGTAAATCAGTACAGCCACTCTAGAAAAAGTTAGGCATTTCCTAGTAAAACTGAATGGTACACATACATATTCAATGATGCAACAGTCCAAGACAGATCCCAGAGCAGCAGTCTAACAGTATGGGCTGGGAGTCCTGTGGACATGGGAGGAGCCGGAACTGTAATACCAGTAAGATGTTATTTGCTTTTTTTACTCTTATTCTCTCAAGAATGTAGAGTGGAGTTTTCCAGAGGCTACATGACATGTGATATCATAACAGACTGAATATAGAAGCAGATAGGACAATCCAGCTGTCTTCTATTAAGCCACACAGTAAAGAGATTTACAAAAATGCAAAACAGTGCCACTCTCCTCATTATTTTTGTTTTGAGAAATAGAGTTACTTTTTATGACAAATATGTTACTTGTGCTAATACAGTAAATTGATTGTCATTTTAAAATTAAAATGAGCTTTTGCTTTTTTTATTTGTTTGTTTGGGGTTTTTTTGTTTTTTGAGACAGGGTCTCGCTTTGTGGTTCAGGCTGGCCCTGAGCTCAGCCTCAAACTCACATCACAGCAATCCTCCTACCTCTGCCTCCCGAATGCTGGGATTACAGGCGTGAACCACCACGCCCGGCACTGTGGTATGTGGTGCTAACTGCTGATGGCTGAGTCTCTATGTGGTTACCAGGGATCAAACCAGGCCCTTGTGTTTGCAAGACAGGCGCTGGAAACTCTGAGTTAAATCCCCAGCCCTTGTTTGTTTGTTTTTGAGACAGGGTCTTTCTTTGTAGTTCAAGCTGGCCCTGAGCTCACTATGTAGCCCAGGCGAGCCTCGAACTGAGCAATCCTCCTGCCTCTGCCTCCCCAGTGCTGGGATTACCGGTGTGAGCCACCATGCCCAGCCAACTTTTGCTTTTTTTAGACAAGGTCTTACTGTGTAGTCCAAGTTGGCCACAAACTATGTAGCCCAGGCAATCTCCTGCCTCAACCTCCCTAATGCTCGGGTTATAGGAATACATCACCATGCCCAGTCCAGCAGCTTTTTCTCTCTCTCTTTTTTTTTCCTGGGAACTGGGCAAGGAAGGACATTCCACCACAGAGCTACAGCTCTAGTCCTTTTTATTTTTATTTTGAGACAGGGTCTCACTACGTTGCCAAGGTAGGCTTCAAACTCAATCCTCTTACCTCTGCCTCCTGAGTAGCTGGGATTATAGGTGTAGGCCACCATAGCCAGCCAGTTTTAATTTCAAATATAGAAAATATGAACTGACATATTCCCATACACCAAAGTTCTTTGGAGCCTGCACTGCTTTCAATTCAGCACAGTGCCAGATGCTTGTAGTGCCAGCTACCTGGGAGACTGAGGCAGGAGGGTTGCTTCAGCCCAGCAGTTTGAAGCCAGTCTGGGCAACAGAGTGAGACCCTATCTCAAAAAAAAAAAAAAAAAACTTTGGAAACTGTTCCTTAGAGCAATCCTTGTACATGTACACTGGGAGACACTATGGGAGTGCTCACAAAAGCCTGTTCATAATGGCAAGAAACTGGAACCACAGGATGGGATGGATGTATTTCGACTTTTATACAAGGAAGTATTATAAGAAAATTTAAGAAAATGAATGAACTCATACCTACAATCTCAGCACTTTACAGAGGCAGGAAGATTGCAAATTCAAACCCAGCCTGAGCAATTTAGCCAGGGGTGGATGAACAACTGTAGCTACAGGTATCAACACTGATGAGATGCAGAAAACCTACTGCTGATTCCCAGCAGTAAATGGATATGGTCATATGTTGTAAAATCACATAGAAAAGCAATGAAAAAGGGAAAAATTGGGACAAGGAAGAGAAGAGAAGGGAGGAGATATGACTGGGAAAGGCTCCATGGGGTCTTGTCAGTAAATGAGGTTTTTGTTTTCTAGTTTTTGATACCGAGTCTTGCCATAAATGATCTTTTCTTAAAGCTGCGTGATAAGGTACACAGGTTTTGTTTTATTAATATATACTGAATATTAAAACTACAGTTTTTATTCTAAAATTTATGATGTATATCATGAGAAAAATATTGTTTTTAACAAACAGGACTAATTGGCAGATTGTTATAGGACCTTTAGTGAGGTCAGAAGGAGTAGAATACTTTCCTTCACCCCACGAAAATGGTGTTAAGTGTGTAAACAATTTCCTTGAGAAACTAACTTATTATCAAGGGGATCAGTGCATGATGGTGGGGGAGGGTCAAAGAATGAATATATATATATATTCATATATATTCATATATATATTCATATATATTCATATATATTCATATATATTCATATATATATTCATATATATTCATATATATATTCATATATATATTTGGCAGTACTGGGGATAGAACTCCGGACCTTGAGCTTGCCAGGTAGGGGTGCAATGCCACTAAGCTAAATCCTCAGCCCAAAGAGTAATTAAAAAAAATTTTTTTTAAATTTTTTGTAATACCAGGGATTGAACTCAGGACCTTGCATTTGGCAGGCAAATACAGAAAAACTGAGCTATATCCCCAGCCCCCAAAGAATAAGTTTTGAAAGATAGGAGATACTGGAATATGCTACCTGGACTAATGAGAGAGAGAGAGAGAGAGAGAGAAGGAGGAGGATGAAGGGGAGGAAGGAGGGAAGGGGAGGGAGGGGTGTGAGTTGGAATCGGGGCCATCTTGTCTTGCCCTGGTCTCATTTAATGAGAAGAGACAATAAAAGGATGAACACAAAAACTAATGGTAGGTTGAAGAATGCAGTGGTGGGAGATAAAGGTTCTGTAACAATTCTTAATAGTTTATGGCTTATGTCACTGAAGCATGAGGCGAGGTCATTTTCTATGTGAGCCAAATTAAACTGCTCATAAAAAAAAGGAGAGAACATTTTCTATAGAGAACATAAATAAGAGTGAAGTATTTCTTAATGGTATGGTTGGTAGAAGTTTGCTTTTTACTACTGATATTTTAGAAAAGTTGCAGCCTTTCGATAATGTTACATATTTTTAGGACTGTTGTCAAACTTGGGAGAACTTCCATCTAGTTTATTTCCCCAGAGTTATAAAATTTCAGGGTATTTCAATTTTCTTACAGAATGACTAATTTTCAGAGCCAAGTGTGATGGTGCACGCTTGTTATCCCAGGACTTTTGAGGCTGAGGCAGGAAGGTCACCGTGAGTTTGAGGCCAGCTTGGGCTACAGAATGAGATCAAGGCTAGCCTGCACTACAAAGCAAGACCCTGTCTCAAACAAAACGAACCAATGCCCAATTTTCAGTATAACCAAGGCTTTGAAGGACTTGAGAAAAGAAGGCTCCTGAAGTTTGAGATTTATTGATTTTTGTTTGTTTGGTTTTTTGAAACCAATGCAGCTCAGGCTGGCCTTGAACACCCTATGTAGCCCAGGCCAGTCTGGAACACATAGCAATCCTCCTGCCTCTGCCTCCTGAGTGCTGGGATTACAGGCGCGAGCCACCATGCCCAGCTTCATTGACTTTTATATAAGTCTCGCTCTGGGCTCTTTTGACTTCCTCCTCCTCCCTCCCTCCCTCCATGCCTCCTCTTTCTTCAGGAACCTTTCTTTGCTTATCCCAGACTGCTGTTCTCCAATAGGGCCTTACCTCTGCCTTTGCTCAAACAAGCTTGGTCCATCTCTTTATTAGATGGTGGTTGCTCCAGAGGACAGAGTCAGAACACTCCCTAGACGCTGTGCGACCCTCCATCATTCTGTCAGCAAGCTGTCATCAAAGCAGTGTAGTGCAGCAGTCAAACACTGTGTAGGCCTCTGAGGCAAGCAGCTTGGAGTTTGACTTTTTGTACCTCAGGTGCACGAAACAGGATTCATGTTAATCCTCGGTTTGTAATATACTTTCAGTATCAGTCACTCTGACTCCTCTGTGTGACCCTGGGAAGTTACTCATCACTCAGAGGATTAGTTTCCCCATCTGTAAACTATGAATGACAACAGTACCTACCACAGCAGAGTCGTGAGGATTTGGTGGTATAATCCAAATAAATGCATGCCTATGAGTATGGTCTCTCATACTGTACTGTGTGGACTGTAACACTGCAGTAGCACTGACTTGCTGTGCCTAGTACCTCGTGCTTAACAGGAGTCGTGTCCATGACTAGCATTTATACTAGGAGTGTAGGATGTGACAGTGAGTGACAAAGACCCAGAGCTCACAGTCTAGTGGGCCCCATTGAGCCCATTCATGGCTCGGATAGATGAGAGACGTGTGAATAGTTGTTAGATTGAAATGATTTTATCCCTTTTCTCCCTCTGCCCCAGTCCTAGAGATTAAACTCGAGGATTTGTGCGCAGTAACCAAGTGCTCTACCAGTGAGCTACATGCCTCCTTCTGTCTCTATTTTCCTTTCCTTTTTTTTGGAGACAGAATCTTGATACATAGTCCAGGCTGGCCTTAAATTTCGGAAGATTCTCCCGCATCAAATTCCTCAGTGCTGTGATTACAGGTGTGGCCACCATGCCTGGCGCTGCCCCGCACAGTGTTCTGTCACTGTCGACACCTCTCAGGCCCTACCTCCCACCTCTATTTTGCTTTTCCTTGGCTGTTTACATCTGGCTGTTTCCTTTTCCTGTCTCTCCTCATTTCTTTCTCAAACTCCCCTTCTTGCTGCTGCTTTCTCGCTCTCTGTATGTTACTTACGATGGAGTCACCTGGTCTCTATCCTGCACCTAACTTACAGGCCTCATCTTAGTCTGTGTCTCTGTTCTTGTGTATGTCACCATATTTCTCTGTCTTTTCTATCTGAATTTTTGTGTGTCTTTAAATTTGTCTTTCCTGCTTCTCTTCAATTCCCCTTGGACTCTTTTGTCCATCTGTTCCTATGACTCTGTCCTTATTTATCTTATCCCTAGCTGTCTCCCACTCCGCGTCTTTCTAATTGTGTTGCCGTACTCATGTGTCCCTGTTCCTGCTGTCATTCTCTGTTCTTACCTTTCTGATCCAATCTTTGTATCTCTGTCTTCATTTCCATCTCCATTGCATGCACATTCTTTGTATCTATCACTCTGCCACTGGCAGAATTAGAGTATGGTCTCTAGTGGGGTATAGTAGTGCACACTTGTAGTCCCACCACTCAGGAAGCGGAGGCAGGAGGATTGCTGTGAATTTGAGGCCAGCCTGGACTGCATAATGAGACCTTTTCTCAAAAAAGAAAAAAATTTCGGGCCGGGGAGTTAGCTCAGTGGTTCCGGCACCTGTCTTGCAAGCGCAAGGGCCCGGGTTCAATTCCCCGGTAACCACATAACAATACTGGGTGTGGAGACCCACACCCAGCAGCAACCAGTACCACATACCACAGTGCCGGGCGTGGTGGCTCACGCCTGTAATCCCAGCACTCGGGAGGCAGAGGCAGGAGGA